>VXBW01000925.1:12002-47922 GCA_013400375.1 Thinocorus orbignyianus
AGGACTTACACCGAGCCGGTCCCCCTCGCCCCCGGGAGGAGCGGGGTGTGGTGGGCCGCGGGTGCGATGCGGGCCGAGCGGAGAGGCCCCGGTGCTCCGAAACGGGCCGCCTGTGCCTTGAGGGGCGGCTGGCGGGTTCCCCGGCCCCGCTCGCTGCGGAGCCCGTTGGACAGCAGCGGGAGCATCCCAGTACCCGGCGGGGCTGGCTGTGCCTTACTGGCTCACCCCCGGCAGAGCTGCTGCCTGGACCCGCGGGCTTCGTTGCCCGGTAATTAACGGGAGACACAGCCAGGGCAAGAGCAGCGGAGTCATAACCGCCAGCTGCGCGGGGGGAGGTGTTAGTTTTCTGTGGAAAATCACGTACTTCATAGGAAAAAAGCTTGTTCTCCCCTCACGCATACGCTTCCCTCCTCTCTTTAGATTGTCTTTAAATGTCTGAAGAAGGAACTGAGCCCAGGAGTGTGGAAGTTGCCCTGAGAGACTTCTTGGTGTGATTCAGGTGAAGTATCGGACCCCTGGTGTTGAACTTAAAACCCTGTGTTACGTAGCAGATCTCGGTCTCCTGTGTGCTTGCAGTCATGTAACTTACTGAAACTTTCCGTTTGTGACAAGCTTCCGGCATGAAGCAGTGACTTCTGTGTTTGGTGTGAGGTACTGGGCATGTAAAAACATTCCCGTGTGAGATGCAGTCCTGTGTTTTAACCTCCCCCCATCACTGCTTGTGGAGCACATCCCCTAGAGCTGGGGAAGGAGAAGCTGGTGTCTGTTCTTGTGGCTGCCCTCAGTGTTTTGCAGGGCACCACTGTAGTGCTTTCTTCTTGCTGAGGGGATACCTGAGCCCCCAAGAGTGCCTGGGAGGGCACAGGGGTACTTCAAAAGTTGTTTCTGGGCTGCTTCAAAATCCAGTTATTAGAGTTCAGTCGCTACTTGTGCACGACTGCGCTTTGAAAACACTCCGTGCTTTCAGTTTTCTTACTCTGCTTCCTAAAATTGACTTTACAGCCTGGTGCTCTGTCTGGTGTGGCTGCCCAGTGGCAAAACACTCCTGCCTGAGCGTGGAGTGTCAGAAGTCTCAATTCCAAGTTTTAAAAGTTGGGAAATGCTGAACTGAAGAATTGAGGTTTTTCTTCCCTCTTCCCCTCCCCACCCGATCCCTCCTGCTCCTTTCTCTTCCCTGGTGCGTGGAGATGGTGCCATAAAGTGCACCCAAGGCAAAGGAGGTCCCTCCAAAGTGTTGGGTTAAGACACTTGGTTTTGTGTTTCCTCTTCTCCAAAGGATATTTTGGATTCAAGGGGAATTCAGATAAAAGGGCAGATGTGAAGCCTCCCTCTTTAGGGAAGCTGAAGGAGGAGGATGAGTCGCTGGAGACAGCGCAGGCAGATGGAGAACCTCTTACCAGAAGGTGTATTTGTGAAGGCTGGCTGTGGGCAACACTACAGTCTTTTCTGAAGTTCTTTGCCCAGTTTCTAGCAGCGTTGTTCCTGTAACCCTTAAATTCTTGCTAGGCTTTTACTGTCCAGGATGCTTCCCCAGAGATGGCTTGCTTAGGTTGTTGCCTTGGCTTTTTGCACCTACTTAAATCCAGTTTGGAGTTCTGTTGCCAGAGTTCATTGCTGTCGTGCCTGGGATCCATCACTGCTGTCGTGCCCAGGGTTCTTGTCCTTGCTTTGGAGCTGTTTGATGGTGTTCCCGGGCTCTGCTGCTGAGGGTGGGTGCTGGGGAGGGAGCTCCCTGCTCTGCTGTTGGGGATCCCAGAGCTTGTTGCCTACTTGTTGCCTGACCTCAGGTTTAAGAGGGCACATCCAGTAGATCTCTGTCAGTGCCTTGTGACGCCCCCTCCTTGCTCGTTCCCATGTTGTTGTGCTGAATACAGAAGCCGTGCCAGCATTGTCTCAAATTCCCTGGTTGTTTTTTTTTTTTTTTGCATCGGGCTGCTTCTTGTCTGAGGTTGTAGGTTATTTAGAACCGTAAATTCCTTTATGTGCCATCTGAGTTGCAGCAAATAAACCAGCAGCCTGAGCGTATCATGGAATCTAGATGTTTCAGTAATAACATAAATTTTAAGTGATGAATGGTATAGAAAACTTAGGAAGAAGCAGTAGTGCCAGAAGAAGGGCTTTTGCAATATCAGAAAGGCATCATTTTCCCCTCAGTTTAATTATTGCCCACTCAGTACCAGAGGGTGGCATTAGGGGTGGTGACTTAGAACTGTCTGTAGCCATGGCTGTGGGTATCTGCAGTGAGCTGGGCGAGCCGATGGTTTTGCAGAGGGAGAAAATCAAGTCTTGGAAGTTTGGGCCAAGGACTCGGGGACTAGGTGGCACCGGAGTGCACAGCCCTTTCTCTGCAAACTCCAGAGGGTCTGTTTTCGTGGGGCTGGTCCCTGGCAAGCTTTTGCAGAGCCTCAGTGGTTGTTCAGATAAGGCACTTCTTGCAAATAGTTTCCTAGACCTTCCTTTAAAAGGAAGGGTAAATAATTCCCTGAGCTCAGGTGCTGAGCGTGTGGTGCTGACGCTGAGGACACAGAACAGCTCACCTGATGGAAGGAGACCATTTCCCAGCTGGAGTGAAGGCCTGGCTTTCAGTTAACTCACAGCAGGGCCTGATTCTCCTAATGGTGTCTGGCACTGCTGCTGTCCCTTGCTTTGTGGTTTCAGAGCCACCTTATCTGGTGATAAGGAGTTGAATTCATAATATTTGTATGAAGGTAATTTTTTTCCCCTTGAGTACCAGGGAGAAGAAATGATGATTGTACCAGGTGCATTTGCTTTAGTGCTCAAAGAGATTTCCACTGATAAACTGGGGCTGAACTGTAATAGTTTCGTGGGTTTTTCCCAGCCCAGTGGGCTCTCAGGGGTTACAAGAAGGAATGAAAGTATTTTAACTTCCCACCTGAGTTTAAGTAATACAGAGCTATAAAAATACTTACTCTAGTGGAGATTTTTAGACAACCTAAATCTGGAAGAAGTGGTAGGAGATGTCGCACTGTGCTGTCTGTTGTGGGTTTTATTTGGTCATTGTATCCCTTTGAGAAGGAGTGGCATTGTGACAGCAGGTACTGACTCATGGCTAAACCTCAACAGGATGGGATGTACAAAACAACTGAAATCAGAATAACTCTGCTCTTGAGTAGTTACTGCAAGTGTGAGAGATTTTTTAGTCTTTATCAGTCTGGCTGCTTTCAGGGGCAGCTTCTTACTTGATTGAGGAGGTGGAGGAATGAGGAGGGTGTTTAGCCACAAAGCAAACAGTGAGGGAGCCTAGGCCCTCATTGGAATGTCTTTAAAAAGAGGAGAAGTGACAAAGCTAAGGGATAAAAGCTCTTGATTTTACAGAAGACAAAGGCAAGCGTGACCAATTAAAGGTTTACAATTGTCTTATTCTGTTTTTTCTTTTAAAAAGAGACAGAAAAACCTTCATTGAGAGACATTTGGATGTTGTTGGGGCACAGGTGATTAGAAGAGAGGCTGGGAGAGCTCCGTGTGTGTTACAGACACACATGGGTACGGGGATGGGAGACCACGCAGAGCTGGATGGTGAGGGCTGAATGTTCCAGAAAGTGTATTTTGAAAACAAAAGAGAAGTTGGAGGTGGGGTGAAGCTCCCAGCTGTACTGCCATGTGTTCTGTGGTGATGCTCACAGGGGGGCTTTGAGAAGAAGCTTTAGGATCAGTAGCTGTTCAGAACACTGGCCTGGTGTCGTGGTTGGGGCCAGACCCATCTGCTGCTGGTACAGCAGAGCACCCAGCGGTTATCTGTGTGCTGTGAAGTGTGCTCGTTAGAGCCTTTCCTGCCCTGGATACCCCAGGGATGGAGCTGAGACAGCGTTTGGGTGGCTTGTGATCCCTTGCAGTAGTGGTGAGGGGCTTCACCTGGGCAGGGTCACTGCAGGGACAGAGGTGCTTTGGGGCTGGGCACAGAGCTGCCTAGAAACCACACTGGGACTCTCCCAGTTGGGTTAATTATATTACTTTTTTTTTTAATTCAGTGCTTATGGAATCTTATCTTTTTAATTATCGTGAGTTGTTCTTTTATTTATTTATTTTTTCAACAAAGCAATCACACCAAAGGAGATAACCGAGGCGGTGGGGAGGCACTGCTGGTTTTGATAACTAGTTTGGGTCCAGCCAAAGTTTTGAAGGAAGCTTATTGTGTGTTCCTGGCAGCTCAGAAAGAACGACAGCGTTCTCGTACCTGGGGGTGTGTGTGTTCACTTGCCCGCTGGCTGCGGCAAACGGCAGATGGGGTTTTAAGTTTAGATTCATGTAAATTCCCTATTCTATACTCTTAGAGCCTTTAAATAACTTTTATCACTCCTTAAAAAAATGGTAGTTTTGCAGTCTTGTGAACTTGGTGAGGGTGGTTTCACACTTTAATTTAATGTAGGAGATAAAATCAGCATCATGGGAAGAGTTAAGCTTGGGCAAGCTTTCTTTTCCCCGTTTGTGATGGTGCAGTAGCTGGTGTGTCCAGGTGCTTGTCGCTACCCCTGGACCCAGTTTCCCATCTCACGGCTGTGCCACAGAAGCCCTTCCTGCCAGCTTGTTCTGATGTGCTGGAACTCTTTAATCTGAGCTGATCCCACCTGAAGGGAGGCCAGGAGGGATGGTCTGGATGGATCCTGACCTGTGAGAGTGCCAGGCCTTTAAGTTCTTAGAAAATCACTACTAGCAGATGCATATTGCTTTCAAAAATGCTGTGCTGCTCCTGTTGCTGTAGAAAGAGAAGTAACTTCTTAAAGGATTTTTAATACTCTTGTGCACCATTGGTTATGCTTCTGTTCCTTATCCCATGGAGTGGTGGGCACAGAGTTTGACATTTGCAGTTAAACTAGGAGAATGATCCGAAGTGGTTAAAATCCACTCTACTTGCATAAGTAGAAAAGGCTTGTCTTGTGTCTTCCCGGGCTCTGCTCTACCTGCCTTCCACGTGTCCCCTTGGAGTACTCTGGATGGCTTTCTCCTCTCTAGGAGGAGGCAGAGGGGAAGGAGAGCTTTTCTTTCAGCCACCTGGGAAGATGTTTGCCTTCTGTTTAGGAAATTGGCAGAAAGTTAGTAAACTTCCTTCACTGTGTATCCAGCACATTTAAGATCAACATATGCCCCAAGCAGGTGTTCTGAACTTTTTATTACAATTTATTTCTGAACATAAATATGTATGAGCACAATTCTACACTCACACAGCAATTGCAGTTGTCTTATCAGCCGTATGAAATATTAGTGCTGCTGGTAAAGTGCAGCATCAAGAATCTGAACCAACTCAAGTTTAATAACTCAGAAGATAACTTGTATTTCTGCGTTCTGCTTGGCTGGAAATAGTTATCAAATCCTAAGAATTTCTTTTGGAGTGTATCTGAAAGGTGGAGATAAGAAATAAAACATAATTGACTTTAATGGAAAAGTAAATAATCTCTAATTAGCTGATTAATAACTAAATCAGAGTAATGCAAAGGTGGTGAGGAAGCACCTGAAGTTGTAGTGGAGAGGCCCAGATGAAGATGTTTCTGGTCCCTGACGTAGAAGCCAGTGTGACAGCCGTGAGGGCAGGTGTTCGGAGGTGGCAGCGGGAACACCACGGCTGCGGCATTGCCTGAGCCAAATGGCATGGTCTGTCTCCCCCTCTGAAGAGGAAAAGCTGGATTTTTAGGCCGTTACCTACAGCTGATGAGCTCCAAGAAGAGCGAAACCTGTTAAAAGAGGTCCTGTAGTATTGGCCTGACACCCCAGGGGCTGGCGGTCCCTCCTGCACTGAAGGGACATGGGGATGGAGAACCCCCTGGAGGTGTGCTCCAGGGGCAGCGGGAGCTGGACCTCCCGGGGCATGAACAGGGGAATCCAGGCATTAGCTTTTGCTTCTTGTATATCACTGGTTTTTACCCAGCCAGGTGTAGGTACATCATACATGTGTGTGTTGGGGGGGCAGGAGGGAGCATTGGAATGAAGGAAAACAGAAGAAAAAAGAAGAACAGAATACAAACAGGAAAAGGGGGGGTGAAATGAAGACAAGTAAGAGACACGTTTGAGTTGATGGTGCTATTGAAGGTGTTCTGGATGGTGAGTGACTGTAGCATTCTCCACACTTACTGGTATGGAATTTATGGGACAGCTTTTATATGAGCTCTGTCATAGGGGTACCATGAAGCATGGAACAGCATCGTGGTGGCTGTCGGGAGAGGGAGGAGGAGAAGGGATAAAGGGAAATAGCAAACTTCTTGAAGGTTTGCATCAAACATACTCAGTTTTCTACAGTCCTATCTCAATTTTCCTGCTGTAAGGTGACCATTACTTTGCAACAAGAATATACAAATACCTTAGCATTTAATGATTCTTTTCTAATATTATTTAGTAATAATTAAACTATGTTTCTGTAAGGAATATTTTCCTGCAGCGCAGGTAATTCCTTGCTGATTCTCAGAGTTAGGAGTTTAAGCAGTAGGCATCTTGAACTGAAATCTCTCATGGGACTTGAGGTTACCCTTCCCATTGCAGGAGAAAAAATGCTATTTTCTATATGTATATAGGCATACAGCTGTACACACGCTTCTCTGTAAGTGAAAACAAACGATTGTTATCATATTAGAATGAGGCTGCCGAAAGCTACTGAGACAGATGCTAATCAGGACGTTCAGAGCAGTGAGTGGAGCTGGTGGTGTGCCAGAACAGTTGAAATTGGAGCAAGTTGTGGCTGTTTTCACACTCTCTGAAGTTCCGTCACCAACCACAACCCATGTGGGGACAGGAGCTGGTGGCAGCAGGACCTCAGCATGCAAAACATGAACCCTTGGCCAACACTGGGCTCCTCTTGCTGCTCTCAGCTTTCCTTCCTAGAGGAGCTGCCCCGTGGCAGAGAGCAGAGCCGTCCCCTGGGGAGCCAGCAGGGATCTTGCTGTGAATCCAGCCCTGTCCTGTGGCTGCAGGGGACACGCTGTATTTCACTGGGGCACACGTGGGATTTCTCTACTTCCACCTCAGGTGGTGAGTGTGAATTAGCCCTTGTTGTCAAAGGAGGACCTGGTGGGAAGACCAAAACCCATGGAACCAACATTTCCTTCCAGCTCTCCGTGCTTGTGGGGATCCTTGGAGACATCCAAGAGAGCCTGGCGCTGCTGTGCGGATCCAGCTGGGTGTAGCAGCCTTTCAGGAAAAATGCCCTAGGCTGAACCGACTCTTGGTCCTTGTTCTTAAGTGAAACCCAGGAGTGTTGTGATGCAGGTGTCCCTGGTTACAAAAAACTTCTGGAGGAAGAAAAACCTGTGGAAACCCTCCAGGACAGAGCATGTAGACTCACTGTCTCCCCGCGGCTGGAAGCAGGGTGAGTTACTGGGTGATGCTGCCTTTGCAAGAAGAGCAGGACAGGATGTTCGTCACCAAACCCCCCGTGTGCGAAATTGGCATCTTTATCAGACTGGAGATCATCCCCCTCTGAGACAGGGTGGGGGCAGAACAGGAGGTTTGCATCCAGAGTGCTTCAGCCTTACAGCTAAAGAAGTGAAACTCCTGTGTTGTTATTGGGTTACTTACACGTGCTCCCTTTCTGTATGGTTTGGAATTCTGCGAGTCACACTTAGCCCTGGAAGCAGTCTGCAGGCCACTCACTTGTCTCTGGGCTCAGTCGTAGTGTTTACTTTGACCATGACCTCTCTTTTTAGAAAGAGAGAAAATTGGGTTTTTTTTTATATCACACAATATAGGTTTGTTTGTTTGTTTGTTTTTTTAATCTGTATTTCTATAGACTTCTAATTTGGAATCACTGGGGTGGGGAAAAGGAAAGTAAAAGAGAACCAGGCAAACGCGTTGTCTGACCACTGAGAGAGCCTCAGAGCAGGGCAGAGGGGAGAAAAACATCCTCCTGCTCCAAGAGCAACGTTCTGGTTTGGGTCAGAAAACCAGTGCAGCTGAGGAGTCCCCGATCAGTGCCTCGTAGTGCCACCCTCCCCAGGTCAGCTCTGTCGCATCAGCAGCGGTGACTGATCGCCAGGGGGTGACCAGCGGGGTGGCTGCTGGAGGAAATCCCATTAAAAGCAGGAGCCAGTTTCCAGCGGGTGGGAAGGACTCTGTTAACAATGAATTTCAGCTCCTCTGTTACTGCCCGCGTAACGTTGCACAGATAAAGGGCTGGGAGAGGAGGAACAGGCAAGTCCAAGGTTTATAGATCTGCTCCTTGGCTCCAAACTGGAGCATAGCAGGAATAGCATCCCGATGCTTTCGAGTAGTTCTGCGAGAGCTTTGGACCAGTGCTCGGTCGTGGTCCAAAAAATAGCAAAGCTGACAGAATATGAAGAGTCTTTTAAAAGATAAAAAGGATCCCAAGAGTGTTGTTGGTGCTGCTGTGTCTGCGGATTGAACACTCTGCTCTCCTCCTCCTCCAAAGGCAGCTGAGGGGACAAGGAAAGGGATGGTAGGAGATGGTG
Organism: Thinocorus orbignyianus; assembly: GCA_013400375.1. NCBI lineage: Eukaryota > Metazoa > Chordata > Aves > Ciconiiformes > Thinocoridae > Thinocorus > Thinocorus orbignyianus. The sequence goes on from VXBW01000925.1 coordinate 20,414, forward strand.
AGGATAAATCCTGAGCGGTGTCTGGGTGAGGAACAGCCAGTCTCCGGGTTCCCTGGCCTGGAGAAGAGACTGTGTTCCTGTCTTATCCTGGACAGAGACGGGTGGTGCAGGAGGGAACGTGGGATGGAACCGGCCAGTAAAGAACAGAAAAGAGGCCAGAGCTGCTGAGGACCCATACTTCTGCTCTGACCCAGCTTGGTCATTTTTATGTTTCTGTTCAAAATAAACAAACAAACCCACACCCCCTACGGATTTCCGAGCATGCAGAGCGGGATTTTAGTGTTCTCTGAAGGGTTGGGTGTGACGGGTTTTGGTGAGCAGGTACGTGATGGCTGAGCTTTCACCTCAAGAGAACTTCAAATCTTCTGCTCCCTTCAGGAAGAGCAGAAGGCTTGGAGGAGATCCTGGGGCAACACTCCTTAGACATGATTTTCCTGTGAAATGGGGGTTGATGAGGCTTTGTCAGTGTGTCCCTGCAGCACTTTGGGCTCCTGGAGAGGGCAGTTTGCTCATTCAGGTCTCGTCTCGTGGTCACAGCTGAAGACAGAATTTGCTCAGTTCCTTTGCAGGGACCCCCAGGGGTGATGCTGGCTCCTCTGAGATGTTCAAAGTGTGTGTCTTGGTCAGTCTGAGCTATATGGAGGTAAATGATGGGTGACAGTGTCCTGTGCCTGAGGTCCCTGTGGAGTTGTGGGTGACAGTGTCCTGTGCCTGAGGTCCACGCAGCTTCAGTGACCCCTCAGAAATAAGTAGTGTGGCTCCACCTGGTCACTCCAGTGTGAGACATGTTCCCCAGGGACTGGTTGAGCTTTGCAGAAAAATGGGATTGAGTTGGGAAGGTGGAGCGAGAGACACAAGCACCCGAGGACCAGAAGATTTAATCTAATCATGATTATTTTTTTGGTGTTGCAGGAGATTCAAGTGGTTTTGTCCCTTATGTCTTACCAGACAGTCTCAAATCAATTTAAAAGAGCAAATAACTGATCTACCCCTTGGAGTCCATCTGGCGTGGAATTTAGCGAGGCTCTAGCTCTTGAAATGAAGCTAATTATGGCAAAGTAACCGGTGTTCCTCAGGATGACGTGTGTGCTTTATGCCATGAGGAAATGAAGAGGATGGTGGTTAGTTCCAAGACCTCTTGGCTTGGGGGTGTGTATGAGGGAAGCTGAACTTGGGGGGGGGACAAAATGAGTCTCACGGGCAGTTTCCCAGTGCCTGGCTCATCGAATGTCTGCTTTCAGCACTTCGTTTGTGTATATTCATTTAACCTCATAAAATGAACTTATTTCAGAAAGCTGAAAACCCCACATCCCTGGGTGTGTTGAAGAGCTGTGTAGGTGTGGTGTTGGGGGACGTGGTGTAGGGGAGAACTTTGTAGAGTGGGGTTCATGGTTGGACTCGATGGTCCCAGGGGTCTTTGCCAACCTGAATGATTCTGTGGTTCCATGAATGGGATCTGCTTGCTCCTTTTCAACACCGGAGTGTGTTTCCGTGGGGCTCAGCTGCTCACGGGGAAGTATTCCTGTATGTTTTCCCAACAAAATCTCTTTGAGCAGAGGGGAGTTCTTCCCAGGATCTTGCTGTGTGTGTGTACTCAGCTCGGAGTTGTGCAGACTCTGGTTTTGGTGGAGCTCTGCCAGGCAGGTGTCTCTTTCCACTGGTCTCTCCATTTACCAGGTGTAACCAGACCGTCTCAGCTGGGGGATTGCAGTGCTGCTGTTTGCAGCCAGTTGCTCCTGTAACAGAAGTTCTCACACAAACAGCGTTTGCCATTTTTTGTCCCCAGGATGATTGAGGAGAGTGGGAAGAGGAGGAGGACAATGGCGGAGAAGAGACAGCTCTTCATGGAAATGAGTAAGTAACAAATCCAAAGGCATAATGTCACTTACTCCTCGCTGAGAGCATCTCTGGGAGCTTTCCCACATCATTTACATCTCATTTCCATGAGAGCATTGCCTCGTGTAGGGAAGAGCCTCCTGAGTGCTGGTCAGGAGGTGGGTCACAGCCCCCCAAAAGGTCATTCATTTCTAGGTTCCATGAAGCTCTTGTTCCCACTTCTCATGTGTGACAATAGCTAGAGTTTGTGGATGACTGTTAAAATAAATAATTACCTTAAAACCCCCATATATATATCTATATAATTGCAGCACAATTCTGGTATGACTTGGAAGATAAAGATTTGAAGGGTTTGGGGGGTTGTTTTTTGTGCAGGGCCATTCTCTGAAGGAGAGGCCATCATTGTTACTAGAGAACAAACGCTTCTCCAGAGAAAATACAATTTAAAGGACTGAGATATAACCTTTTAAGAAGATCCATGCAGTGGGAGGTGAAGGACTGTAAGTTTACCTGACCCTGTTACTTTAGTGCCCTGGGGGAGCAGAGGGCTGACTGAAACCCCCGGGTTAGGCAAGAATTCCTGTTACAGGCTGACGCAGGTCTGTCTCAAGCAGACAGTACAGTAGTTTATTGGTGCTGTTTTATTGCATGAATTCCAGGGCGACATTCTTTCAGTGTTTATCAGCATCCTGTGATTTCAGGAAGTTTGATCCCTGGCTAATGTGGATTTGCTGCCTCTCACCTGCCACCCATGGTGGGTGGTATTCCTCCCCCCTTCCCAGCTCGCTGGGTCTCGGGGTTCAGAGTCGGGCCCCTTTTTGGGTGGCTCAGTGTGTGGCACAGGGTGATCCCTGCACTCCCACCTCCTGCTCTCCTCTGCCACCTCCCAGCCTCACTGGAGCCGAGGTAACTGAACTGTGTGTGATGTCCTGGGTGGAATCTCCTCAGGACCTTGGCGAATGGCAGTGGCACTTCGCTGCGGTCTGGCTGGTGCACAGGAGCGGGATGTTTGTCTCATCACTCTAAAGTGCTGTCTGGTGATCATTTAGCACAGAAACTGCCTGGCTGGTTTGTAGCTGTGGCTGAGTGGGTGTAGATACTCTGGTTATCCTCACACAAGGTGTCTTTGCAGTTGTTATCAGTGGAAGTGCTGGGGCAAACCAAGCTGCTCTGCCTCTGGATGGGACTCGTTAGGGTATCACTATGAGAAACCAAGGCTCTTCAAGCTTCTCCAAGCTGTCCCATGGCTGGAATATTTCACCAGAAAGTGAACAACACCTAAACGTGTTCCTTTCTGGGTGAGCTTCCCACAGAGCAGATGTGCAGTGTGTACAGCTGATGCTTTTGGTGGCCCCTGGGTGTTGGTTGCTGACAGCACACACATCTATCTGCTGGAGTGCTGGGATAATTGCCCCTGAGACAAGTGTAGCCCTTGGCATCCACCCCCCTTGGACCTGCTACCCAGGGAGGTGTTCCCAGGGAGTAAATCCTTGGCTTTGCAGTGCTCGTGGAGCTGTCTGACAGAGCTGCTCCCAGAGAATTCTTGCCTGAGTTCTCTGAACTGCAGCTCCAAGGGCACTTGGCCTCGTTGAACCTCATGAGGGTCACGGGGATCCACCTTCCCATCCCGCCCAGGCCCTTCAGGTGTGTCAGCAGCTCCAGGCAGATGCACTTAGTGGGAACACATACGGAGTTTATCTTCTGGCAGGGTGTAAGGAAGATGGGGCCAGACTTCTCTCAGCCCAGAGTCAGGGTCCAAGGCTGTGGGCACAAACTGGAACGCAGCAAATCCCGTGTGAATGTGAGAAAAAACCCTGTTAGTGTGGGAGCTGTGGGTCAGAGCTGCAGGACTGGCTGGAAACGCCTCCCGTTTGTCTCTGGGTGGCTCAGAAGAACGACCTTGTTGGAGCTTCTGTGGCAGTGGGACATGGGAACAAGAACTAAAAACGGGGGAGGGTTTGGTTCTGCAAGTAGCTGCTAAGTGACCCTTTCTGTGTGTATATACACACACGTTTTATATAACTTTATATACATACATTTTACACAGACATGGCATTTTGTGAAGGCTTGTGGTCTGTGGGCGGGCTTTCTGTGGCTTGAGAGACAGAAGTGTGCCCGCCCTAATTGAGAGTTTTGAAAGAATATTGCAGAGAAAACACAAACTTAGCTATTTTTGTTGCAGCTTTGGATCTAAATACTCCAGCTGACATTACTTGACCATGTGCTTTCCTGAAATATTGGAGACTGGTTTGGGTGGGCAGGGACCAGGGCAGGGACTGTTCTGTGATTCATGACTCTGTGATGACACATCTTGAAGTGGGAAACTGTTGGTGAAGATACTTTTTTCTTTGCTTTTTCTTCTGCTTCTGACCCGATTTGGACCTGTTTGGGAGGCCAAAAGCCCACTCCTGGTGGGGCTGCAGTGCAGGCAGGGGCAGGAGCACCAGCCCCTCCTCTTCTGTGTCTCTTGGCTTTGGTGTGTGTGTCTTCCAGCTCTGGGGCACTCCTCTTCCACACCCACCCACCACTTTATTCTTGCCTGTGTTTGAGGTGCTTGTGTCAGTCTCAAATGTAGATCAGTTTATAACCCAGCGCTGCAAACCACTTTGCCATGAGATTCCTGATGAAAATCTTTGTCATGTTGATGTGACAAAGATGCTGTATGTGAGCGTCTCTCCACACCCGTGTTGCAGGCATTCTCTCAGCTGAGCCAAGTGTTACAGAGGAAAGAAAAACACAAACTTTTCTTTATCCATAGGAGCACAGAATTTTGATGTCATCAGACTCTCAACGTACCGAACAGCCTGTAAGCTCCGGTTTGTGCAAAAAAGATGTAACCGTAAGTTATAATCACTCTTTATCTGCAAAAATTTCTCCTGCATGATTGCTTCGAGTATTCTGCCTGTGTGAATTTTAAGTACAGCAAGAGTAAGCAAACATTTCATCAGATGATGGTAGTTGTTACTTAAACTAAACAGAGATTAAACATTTAGTTGAAGAGAGAGAGCAATCTCAGTCCAATACTCTAGAGTATCTTTAGATTTATTCTTTAATGTTTCTGTAATTTAAAATACATGGGCCAGCTTGTATTTCAGTTTGCCCTGAGGGTGGGATGCAGACAGTCTCCAGCCACTTGAGCTCCTGTTCCATCACGGTGCTCCCCAAACCAGCTGGGAGTTTGGTGACTGTATGGGGCATCTCCAGCATGGAAGTGCCTGTATCGGATCATGGTGGCACACAGGAAATGTGGCAGCACTGAGGAATTCTGAGGGTTCATACCATATGGTCAGTGGGAGCTTTCTCCTGCCCGTCCATGGCCCTCTGGCCTGGGGCAGCTCTCCAAAGCAGAGGTGAATCCCTGGGGAGAAGGTTCTGGTCCTGGTGTTGAACTGGAGGAAGCAGTGATCCCAACAGAGCAACTCAGGCAGGAGTAGGTCCCTAAAAGTGGGACTGGAGTGTGTCTGGTGTGGCAGGGGACAGGATCAGAGCAGAGGACATGTCCAGCTGCAGGCTGTAGCTCCTCCCGGGGCAGGGATTGGAGCTGGATGATCTTTAAGGTCCCTTCCAACCCAAACTGTTCTGTGCTTCCCTGCATGTGGCTCCCGTGGCAGTACCCGCAGGGCCTTCAGTTTGGCAGATGGCTCACAGCTTTGTCATCCCTGAGGAAAAGTGTTAGTTCTTGTCTGTAATTCATGCTCTTGAATTAAAAACCTCATTTAATCAGCAGAGGGATGTTAAGAAATGCTAAGGATGGTGCACTGTGTGCTTTGGGCCCAGCTGCCTGATGCCAGGCGTGTGCCTGGAGCAGCCCTGCCCCTGTGTGTGTGCAGAGGGCAGGCCCTGCATTCCATGGAGTCATAGAATAGGATCAACTATAAATTTAATATATAACATTGATCCCAAACCTGCAGTGGTGATCTCTGCCTGGGCCACACGGTGATCCCAGGGCACACTCTTGGTGTGAGCAGGTACCTCGGCTTTCATTGTTGGGTGGTTTTCACGTGTGAGAGAGGTGAGTTTTAGGTAAGGTATTTTGCAGCTGACACTCTTAATCAGACCCTTCTTTCTAATTTAAGGAAGATAACAGAAGTTGTGAAGTCAGCAAGTCTGTCCTTTGTAGCTGTTGGAGCACATTCCCCGTGGCCTGATGGGCTGCTGTTGGTCCCAAGGCGTCTCCTCCCACTCTCACACACACTTTTCAGGCTTTGAAACATTTAAAAATACTGTTTAATGTGGTTCTGCAGATCAGGGGCTGTGGTTTGGGAAAGCTCTTTCCCTGCACTGTTAACACGTCTTAGATATCAACTCAGATACAGCAGGTAATTTGGGGGAAGGCTTTGGAGCTCCAGCCCTGTGTTTACCAAGCACTGTGCTTGGGCTCACTGGATCAACTGGGAAAAGTCCCAGTTTAACCGGAACAGCAAGTTCCTCCCTCAATAACCAACTTCTAGGCAGCGTGAGGATGTTCAAAATGACTGTAACCAGTTTGTAGAGGGTGTAGAACACAGCTGGTGTCTCTCAAATGAACTAACTAACCCTGCATGGTGATGGAAGGGTCCCTTCTCTCCTCTGTCAGGTTTTCCTGCCAGAGCACCCGGGGGTTAGAGGCTGGAATAAAGGCCCTGGGTGTCTGGGCAGGGCTCTGGTCCCTTAACCCAGCTGCCACCAGCTCCCAGTATGTGTCAGGCGTCTGTCTCTCACCTGTGATACGAGTAAGAAACTGTTCATTCCAGAGTAGAAGCTAACATAGTGTTGGGAGCGGTACCATGAACGTAAGCTTGCATGCCTTACACAAGAGAAGTTAATTTTGTTTCCTTTATTTTTAGTTCATCTTGTTGATATCTGGAATATGATTGAAGCCTTCCGAGATAATGGCCTTAACACTTTGGATCATAACACAGAGATCAACGTGTCTCGACTAGAAACAATCATTTCATCCATCTACTACCAGCTAAACAAACGCCTCCCTTCTACTCACCAAATCAGTGTAGAGCAATCCATCAGCCTCCTCCTCAACTTCATGATAGCGGCATACGACAGGCTAGTAACTCCTCCACTTGTCTTCCTCAACTAATTTGCTCTTCTCGTTAGCTGGAAGCAGCCAGCAACTGCATGAGCCTCTGCCAGACTGTCTGCATGCTGCTTCTCGGGGTCGTGAGGCTGTTGCACACACACACACACTCACAAGTGTGTTCAGTACCAGCAGAGCCTGCAGAGGTGTACGCTGCCGCAGCAGCAGAGCTTTGTCTGGAAAATTGCTCTCTTAAGATGCGTTGGTGCCTTTGGGAGCTGCAGGCTGGTGTCACCCTGTGTCTGAGCAAAGGGAAACCCATCTGCGGGCTGTGAGACATGGTGTGGTGCTCGGGGTGGTAGCACTGGTTCAAAAAGCCAAACTGATTTATTGAACCTTGATCGAGGAGACTGTTTGATGGAGCTGCCTGGTTCTGCCGGCCAGCTTGTGTCCCATCCCAATGTGCTGGGAGGAGAGAGGCTGCTTCTCCTTTCCTGGTGGGAAGAGGTTTGATTTCTTGCTGGGGGCACTGTCTGGGCATTTCCCTGCGTCCAGTTTGAGAAGTTTTTTGCAGCCTCTTTCTGCAGGGTTCAGTCTGTTAATCTTTGTGTGTCTGGGGGCTCTCTGAGCAGCAACCACAAACCTTCCACTCACGTAGCACTTCTTTTTGTCTCTTGCACAGTCAGCAATTTCTTCAGTCTTGTCTTCCTTCTGCTCTTGCCCTTTCTCCCAGCGCAGAGCTGCTTGTGGTCAGGACACCCTCAGAGGGGCTGAGGGGTGTTACCCAAGACAATCTGCAGCTCTGGATGTGCCAGATAGTTGTTCTGTTTATAACATCCAGACTCGGATCCTTTCCTAACGTGACGACTCTTACTGTCACCAGAAGCTGGGTTACCCCCAAAAAAGTTCAAGACTTCAGAACAATCCCTTTCCCACTGAGAAGAAACCAGCCCGGAGCTCAGAGCAGGGAGGCTGCTGTGGCAGTGCTCAGAGCTGTCTTTTTCTGTTTAGTTCTGGTTTGGTTTGGTTGTTCTGGGACACATCACACTAGAAAATCCAGAATTTACAAATAGAAATAGTCACATTTTGGGGAGCTGGCTCAGAAGTTTGAGGCTTTAGTTAGAGGTGCTTTTTTCTCCCCCACTGCTGCCAGCCCTGCGAATTCTGCCTTCCCTGGAACCCGAGCAGCACGCTGCATCCCAGCACCGGCCATCAGCTTCTCTGCTTCCTGGGATGCAGAGGGAAGCTGCGAGAACCAAGAGCAAGAGGAGAGGGGCTGAGGCTCCCTCTCCTGGAGTTCATCAGCATGGCAGACACTTCTCTGGGAAAAGAGGTCCACCTCTGGGCTGGAGTGGCATCCCTGGGGGAGCGATGTGTGTGCTGGAATAGCTTCAGCCAGCGTGGGGCTGGGGGCACCATCACAAAGCCATTAGTATTAACCAGGCAGGTACAGGAAGCAAAGGCTTGACCCGTGTCTTCCCTGTGGAAGCACTTAGGTTAGAGCCTGTGTCGGGTGAGTGTGGACAACGCTCTTCCGTGGGTCCCCGGGGCACCACTGGTGCAGCGTGAGCTGTCAGTTCTGCACCGGGGCTGAGCTGTGAGGAGGAAGGGCAGTGGTACCGTGTTCTCCACTGCTCTCTCCAACGTGGAGTTTTTCAGTTTATCCCTGGTTTGTTTTCCCGATCATCACCTCCCACAGCTTTCCAAAGCCCCCGACCCATTTCTGGCACCCAGAGTGAGGGCTCCTTCCTGACTCCCTTTGCCTCTGTCAGAGCAGTTGGGGTTTTATTTCGTAATTTCTAGAAATCCCATTCCATTTGACGTTGTGGCTTTGGTTGCTCCAAATTCTTTTTACTGGTAGGTGTGAAACCAGACCATGTGCTGGTGACAAAGCAGTGTGCAGTAATGGGGAGGGTGAGGCTGCCCGACAGAGTGAGGAGGGGAGCTGAGGAGCCACATGTTGAGGAGGAACCTGGTCATCGGCCCAGCAGGGACACGCGTGTACCCGGGAGGAAGTGCCCACGGATCAGCGTGGTGCAGAAAGCTCTGGGGTGCCTCTGAAGTGGCTCCACGCCATTGCCGCAGCGTGGGGAGCAAACAGGAGGAACTGGGGGATGTGGTGGGAGGGGTGACCTGATCACCCTGGGTGTCTGCTGCATCCTGGCTGGGGGGACGGAGGGGATGAGGGTTCCATCAGGCAGCTGGAGAAAGCCTGTGCCCACAGCCCCCCATCCCTTAAGCAGGTCCCCCAGTTCTGTTTCCAGTACCGAGAGCTCCTCAGAGGGGTTTGAAGATCCCATTGCAACTTCTGCCCTTTCCCCTTCCCGTAGGGAGTTGGACAGGGACCATCATCTCTCCAGAGCTGCCTTTGGGCAGCAGCTCAGTAGTGTCATCTCCACCAGACAGCAGGGGCAGGGGTGCTGCTGGTTTTCTGATGAATAAGCAGAACGTGAGCAGCAGGAGGCCTGGTGTCTGAGGGCACCGTGGGACGAGGGTGGTGATGGCTTCAGTCCCTTGCTTTTTCTGGAGACCAACTCAAACCTGGAGTGTCTTTTGAGAGAGGATGAATGGCAGTTGGTAAGGGAGGGGCTGGGGCTCGGGCCAGGAGATGGGCACTGGTGAGTACGATCTGCCCGGGCAAGGGGGGGTCAGGGCTTGAGGAGGGTGAACTTTTCAGACAACCAGTTCCTGGTTTAATCAAGTCTTAACTTCGCTTTTTCCACACAGAGGGAATGCCCACTTATCCCTTTGAGACAGCCATTGAGGAGAAAAGTCAGAAACCGAATAGGCTAGCTGAGATCTTCATCTTGTTGACTTGATTTACTTCTCATTGAGAAGTCTGGGGCTTCTCCAGGTCTCTTCCAACACTCATTGTGTTTTCCCTGTCATCGTATTTTCCGTGATGGTACAAATTGTGCCCAATACATTTCATCACAATTACCTGAATTTATTTGGGTTCTTTTTCCCCTCTGTCGCTGGGTTTTGGGTCTCTCCTGCTGTTGCTGTTTACAGTTCGGGATGAGGGCTCGGCAGGTTTCTCCCTGGCAATCAGTTGCTGGGAATTCCAACACCTTTAACCCATGATTAAACATTTGTTTTGCCCTGTGCACCGCTGCACCAGCTTCCTGGTACCGGTGGGTTTACACCGAGATCTCCACGCTGTGGCTGCCTTACTGGCCTGTGTTGGGGGTTCTCCCATCCCTCTTTGGTACTGTGGAATTGGAGAATTCCGGGAGGCGGGATGCGAGCTGTTACTGGTACCAACTGGGCTGTGCTTTAACCCAGCTGCCTTCTGTGTTCTGGTGACTCAGTTCCCTCGTCGTTTCCTCCTTCCCTTTCTGGTCACAGCAGTGGTGCCTGTCTCTGTCTGTACGTGCCATACCCCTCTGAATGGCTTTTCTCACACTTTCTGTGGAGACCAATTAATTTTTCTCTTGCTGATGCTGGAAATTGGTCCCCAAAGGTGCCACCTGGCTGAGCACAGCAGCTTTGTTCACTGAAATCAGAGTAACCCACTGCTGACACCCTTCCTGTCCCAGGTGTGTGCTCAGGGTGTCACAGCGTCACTGTCAGCTGCTGTGCTGTCCTGAGAGCAAACATTTGAGCATCAGAGTTTAACTCAAGGAGCAAACATTTCAGACAACTAAGAAAGGGCAGCAGAGGGAAAACCGAGATGTTTTACAGAGATTTAATGTGTTTTTAATGGAAGAGATTAAGACATTTCTCTTTCATGGGACAGCGTGGGGCGAGCAGGACCAACGGCAGCCTTTCTATCCCTGTTATTTTTCGTTATTCTGCAAGAAAGCTCCATTTGTGATTGGACACTCGTTAACTCTTCCAATATGTTAAAAACGCTGCTGTTGTCACTGTTTTCGTGTTTCATTAAATACTTTGGGCAGATCTTTGTATTTGGAGAGCTTTGAGTTTCCTTCCTAGGCAGGAGCTCTGCTGTCCCTCACCCTTCGGGCAGCACTGACTGACCAGGTGGTTTTTTTGCAGCGAGGGCCACGGGAAGCTGACGGTGTTCTCGGTGAAAGCCATGTTAGCAACCATGTGTGGTGGCAAGATCCTGGACAAACTAAGATGTGAGTACTCTCAGGCAAGGCAAGCCACTGGGGGAAACGTTCTGTTGTACCAAGGGCTGGAGGGTAGCTTTCCTGCTTACTCAGCATCTCCAGGCTGAGATGAAGCCTGCTGTGCTGGTGTTTGTGCTTTGCGTGCCGTGCCATCTGCTGGCCACAAACCGAGCTGAGCCTGGGCTGGGGAGGGTGTGCAGGTACCTTGGGATGTTCTGAAATGCTCGGGCACTTCTTCAGACCTAGAACTTCGGGTCTGGCGTTTCCCCTGCGGGCAGCTCCGGGCTCTGGAGGGAGCTGCTGGGTATCCCGGGCTCTGCTCTGAAAAATGTAAAATTCTACTGCAAATTTTCCAAAAAAAGGAGCTGGTGAGTCACACAAGTGCCATTCCAGGCTGGTATCCTCAGAACACAGCAGTGATTTCTGTAGTTCTACATGTGTGATGCTGCTCTCTGGCTGTTTGTGGCACGGTGGCATTGACCTGAACTTTCTGTGCCAATTCAAATACAATGTGTTGCCATCAGGAGGTGGTTGGCACCTGCCTCCTATGCCCCTGAGCTGAGCTCTGGAGAAGCAGCAGCCCTAGCCCCTCCTTGGCTGCAGGTTTGCTCTTTGAGAGGAATTTGTTGCCCTTCAGAAAGGCAGATGGTTTGTAATTATATCCTCCTAATCTTTATCTTTTCCAATTCCACTGGTGATTTCCCTTGTGGAAGTTTCCTCTGTGAATGAGTTCAACCTCACTTTGGCTGTAAAATCAGTTTTTAATGACTGTGAGATACGGGTTAGTGGGGCTTGGGGGTTGCTTGTGGGCTGGTTGGTTTGGGTTGGTTTTTTACTTTACCCTTGACAGAGCCTGTTCTATTTCACCTCATTCTCTATTTATTTCCCGAGCTTTAATTAACTTCTTCCTTAAAATGGCTTCAATCTTGCCTACTGCTGAGTCCAGATTAACAGACTGCATTTACCCAGAAGGTTTCTGTCCTCTGTTAAATACAAGTGCTGTCGTGTCCCACTCGGGCTCCACCAGCCTCACCTTGACAGGTTCATTGCCAGACCTTGGGTCCTTTTGTAGCTGCTGGTTCTGGAGCAGTTCTGGTCTGGAAGGGACTGGGAATCCTGGGAGTTGGGCTCTTGAATTAGTTTTAGCTGTTTCCACACTTCTCATTGGGGTGCAGGGATGTGTCCCCATCGCTGGAGGGGGCTTGGAGCCACCTGGGGTGGTGGGAGGTGTCCCTGCCCAGGACAGGGGGTGGCACTGGGGTTTTTTTAGGTCCCTTCCCACCCAAACCCCTCTGTGTTTCCATGGTTTTGATCCTGACTTTTCTTCCACATTCAAATTTCAGGTTGAATTTAATTTTCCTGCTTGGCTTAATTTTCTAAAACACAGCAGCCCCCTCTAACCCATGTTTGTCCTTCGTTAAAATTATTTTTATTTCTTTCCTTTTCCCCCTGTTTATTCCCAATGTGCCTTTTAAGAATATTCAGTGAGGGTTCAGGCCCTCACTCCGAGCTTGTCTCTAGCTGGTGGTACAAACCCCAGGCAGCCTTGCCACCCTTGAACGGGCCTGGTTGTTCAGGAGAATGGACTCATTTCTCTGGTCTATTAGAAATAAGCCTTTCTGAAATAGTCTGGTTTTTTGCAGACCTAGTTTTGATCACTTGAATTAGGCTGACTTTTGTGTCAGTGTATCCTGTTTGATGTTTAATTACTGATGGTGTCCTAAATAACCTCCTAGAGCTCTGGGATCTGTCCCATCTTAGCAGGTTTTAGGTCTCACTGCTGTTAGTGTTGTTGGGAGAGAAATCCTGCTCCCTGGGGTGCTCTGCCTCTGCCCATGCATCACAGCCCATTTTGCTCTTGGAGAGTTTTGCCTTTTCCGGGGAGATTGTTGATCCCAGGACGGTTGTGCTTTGCCTGTGTGCAGCTCTCCTCAGGTCTTATGGAGCTAAATTGTCTCCTCACACTCCCCACATGTCTCCTCTGCTCTTACCTTTCCCAAGAGAGCAGGGCTGGGTGCTCTGGGGTGGTGGTGTGGGATGGCTGGAGCAGAGGAGTTGGGGTTGAGCTCCAGGGCACTCCAGAGGCTCAGGGGACACCCTTCCACCCTGTCCTGGGGGGCATCAAGAAAACTGTGGCCAGCAGGTAGAGGGAGGTCATCCTGCCCCTCTGCTCTGCCCTGGGGAGGCCCCCTCTGGAGCACTGGGACCAGTTGTGGGCTCCCCAGTTCAAGGACAGGGAACCACTGGAGAGGGGACAGCAGAGAAGCACAAAGATGAGGAGGGGCCTGGGGGTTTAAGTGGGTTGAAATATTTTATTTTATTGTTTTCCGTAGCAAGTGTGTGCTCACTGTAGGGTTTTATTATCTTTTTCCTACAGATATTTTCTCTCAGATATCGGATTCAAACGGCCTGATGATCTTTACCAAGTTCGATCAGTTTCTGAAGGAGGTTCTGAAGCTCCCGACAGCGGTGTTTGAGGGACCCTCCTTCGGCTACACGGAGCACTCCGTGCGGACCTGCTTCCCGCAGCAGGTTCGGGGGAGCCAGCGGGGTTTGGCTGGCGCTGGGGCAGCTGCTGGGGGGCTGGGGGCAGGGGTGGGTGATACACACTCCCCAAACCTCAGCGGTTTTGGGAAAATCTGAATCATTCCCAGCAGCACGTCTGGGTCTTAAGCAATTAGAGCAACCTGCTCTAGGGAGAGGTGTCCCTGCCCAGGGCAGGGGGGTTGGAACTGGATGATCTTTAAGGTCCCTCCCAACTCTGACCATTCCGTGATTCTATGAATTAAAGGATTTTGCCCAGTTTTAGTTTGTTCCCCCTCCTGGAAGGGGCACTGCTTCCCATCAGAAGGATGGCAAGGCCGACCTGGTTCTTCTCTGAAACCTGAAATGCAGCATTTTTAACCTTTTTTTCACTCAATTTTTTATTTTTTTTTAAAGCTTTCTCAGAGTGTTGAGTCTTACTTTCACAAGTCAGTGGCTGGTGGGTTGGTCTGTACAACACACCCAGTTTGGTTTTAAATGCTTTTCCCTGCCTGCTGCTGTAGCTGGTGTCTCCAGAATGTTTCCATCGTGTGATGTTTGGATTAGATGCTGCAGTCATGATCTTAAAAGAGCTTTTTACTACTTTAGCTGTAATTTAATTGTTCTGAGGATTTGTTCCTAATTTGAGATAATGTCAATAGTATAAATAATCCTTAATTCGACTATAAACATGGATCTGAGGTAATCTGAGACTGAAAATGAAATGCTTGGATGCTGGTCATGATGATGTTCTGGAAGATGCATTTTGGAAGTGTTTACATTTAGAATTTATTGTAGCTTTTACTGAGCTTAAGTTAATTAGCAATTAGTATATTTGAAGCACAGCACAGTAGGAAACAGCCTTTGGTTTAGGAAGCAACGGGGGCTCCAGCTCATCTGCTTCTCAGCACAGAGCCAGCCTTGGGGGAGGCTGCCCGGGGCAGGGGTGGGTTTGTCACTGCTGGGAAAGGTCTTTTCCAGCCTGGACAGCTGTAGGATTATGCTGTGCAGTCCCTTTGCTCTAGTTTGGCTCAGCCACACACAGTCCCAAGTGTAAGGCCAAGTCTGTAGAGGTGGCAGTGTGTTGGGGTTTGTGATTAATCCAGTACACACCGTACCCCAGGACAGTTCTTCCTTTTATTTGAAAGCCGTGAAACCCACAGGTCCTGGGGAGAAGGTGGATAAGCTGCCTGAGCTTTCAGTTCATTTTCCTATGCCTCCCACATCTGAAAATAAGCTTCCTGGGGGTACATCCATGATATTCTCCTGTTACAGCTGATCCTTTTGCTAAGATCCTCTCCGGATGGTGTTGGTAAAGCTGTGGGGTTTCAGGCTTTGGGGTTCAGCTGAGGGACACTTGAGCTGCGTCTGTTGTGCTGAACTCAACTGTGCCTTGAGCTCCTCTGGGCTCCCGAGGCCAACTGGAAGGCTCCAACCACATCCAGGAGATTCAACTCTCTTATTCCCTCAAGCAGGGTGGTTACATGGAAACAGTTTATTGAAAATGATTCTGAGCTGATATTAACACCTGATCTGGATGTTGGAATCATCTGGGAGAGCGAGCAGTTGAACCCAGCACAGGTTTAATTACATACAGGCATCCCAGGTCGAGCTTTAGTGCCAGGAATGTCCCCCGGTGGTGTTTAAACTGCCAAGAGACAAAGGTTTCCTGGCCAGCTGTGGCTCCTGGCTGCTCGAGGAGGTCCTGGCTCTGGGAGGTGCAAAAGGCTGATAATTCACGGCTGTGCAGGTGGTGACAGGGCAGTGGCAGTGGCTGTTCCCTTCGCTCCTCGGGTCGCAGAGGGAATGATTCAAACTCCATCTCGTGTGAGCAACAGGTTTATTGGGATGCTTCTGGCGGGAGCTGCAGTCTTCATGATGGCTCCCAGATGTGGAAAGAGCTTCCAGTGACTGTTCAGCATTCTAGGTCAAGTGGGGGCTTCCACAGATGTCAGGTGTCATGTCATGCTCCTCTGAAGAGTTACGTTCACCTGGCCACAGTCCACCTGTTTGTCACGGAGAGGCTGCATCACCGTGACATTCTCTGCCTCACTCAGTCTGTCCCTCTGGCACAGCCTGTCCTGTTGTCACAGAGCTGGGTCCCCTTCGTGTCTCTCTTACAGAGAGGTTTCATTGTAGTGTTTCTGCTGAGATGTTCCCTTTGTCCTGGGCCCTTGGCTTCTGTAGGATCAAGCTCCATTTCCAGTTAAAGGGAGTAATAAGGATGGATTTATTAAGGACAGGGTGGCTCTGTGTATAACAGGCGGTGGGTGCTCTGATGGAGCTGCATCTCCATCCAGCAGGACAGTTCAACAAGGGCAAGTGTAGGGTCCTGCACCTGGGGAGGAAGAATTCTGGGCACTGNCCGCTGGACTTTTCCCAGCGGGTCCCAGGGACAGGACGAGGGGCAACGGGCACAGGCTGGTGATGATGGAGTGTCTGGGCAGAAAGGAGTGTGTTCTTCTGGGGGGCGTTTGGCCCCTGTGACTGGTCCTGCCTTCACGTTCACTGGTTTTCAGTTCACGTGCTTGGAGTTTGGAACCCGCTGGCAGGTCATTGGGTTGTTTTGCATCCCGAATGGCCACTGAGGGGTGTTTGTGTGCTTGGCCCTGGTTGGGTTCTGAACCCAGCAGGAAATGTTAGATGGGCTTCAAGAGAGGGCTGGATCTGGGCTCCTGTTCTGACCCGTTCTTCATCTCCAGGAGATGGCTGTTTGCTTTCCTCTGCCCTCCCCAGGAGCCTGTGACCGGACAGACGGGGTGATAATGCTGGGAGATTCTTTTTTTGGTCAATCAGTTGCAAAAGGCACCAGCCCCATCTGCTGTGTCTTGGGGTTTTCTGTGTATCATTGGTTTTGGTGTGCTGATATCGTGTCTCCACTAACGGCTTCTCTGTGGTGTTACTATTCGCCTGATGGAGACTGAAACTCCAGGGCAAAGCTGTGATTTCTCTCTCTTTATAGCAGAGGAGATGTTCCTGCTAGACACAAGTTGAGTCATAGGGAGATTTTAAGGCTGAGGCAGTTTTGGGTATAGAAAATTTGAAATTTTTCACATAATCAAGTTGTGTTTCTCTTCTCTTTGCAGAAAAAGATCACGCTAAACATGTTTTTAGACACACTGATGGCTGATCCGCCTCCCCAGTGCCTTGTGTGGCTGCCTCTCATGCACAGACTCGCCCATGTTGAGAATGGTAAATGGGATATCTTCTTGTGAGAGACATCTGGTCGGAGCAGGGGTTCTCTTTGCCATCTGTGAATGTGCCCGTGGCAAGGTGCTCCGTGCCTTCATCCCTTCCACCCTCTCGCTCCCCTGGCGCTTCAGGCCAGACTTGTGTTAGAGGGCAAACACTTCTGGGACAGAGACCCATTCTTTCTGAGATCGTCAGCAGTGCTGCAAAACAAAGCTTTAGAGTTCTAACATCGTTAGTGGAAGGTGAAAAACAAGCAGCAGAAAACCAGTATGCTCTAAATGCTTGTGTTTGTTTTGAAACTTTATTAAAAAACTTCCCTTGGACTAACGTGCACCTTCAGGTGGTGCCAGCTCCCAGAGGTTTTGGTGCCCGTTCAGATGTCTGTCCCCAGCAGGGCTTGAGCCATGAGTCACCAGCGCTCACTGCGGGAGGGAAATGCTGAGCTCTCTCCCTTCCAAACCTTTATTCTGCTAAAATATCCTGGGTTTACTGCCCGTGGAAGGTATTCCAGGAGCAACCAGGGTGGAAAAGTGAAGGTTAACAGAGAGCGGTGACAGAGTCATCCGGCCGAGGGGGCTTTGGGGAGGTCAGGGAGCAAAGAGGTTTCCTGCAGAGGGTTCTCAAGGTGTACCGAGACTCTCTCCTTACCTAAAAAGAACTGTCTGTTCTTTTGGAGGGCAGAAAGGTGATGTGTTTAAGTTCTTAGGGTTGTGCTGTACAGGTGGGTTTGGTCGCACTGAACACTGTATGTGTGTGATCTGTATGGGAGTCCTGGGGGAAAAAACCACAACCCTTTTTTTTTTTATTTTCTTCTTCACCTGTAAACTGAACTTTCCCTTCTGTTTCCTTCAGTACAGAGTAAAATCATGGCATCTTTTGAATTCCCCACTAGCTGTTACCTCTCTTCTTCCACTGATGGCCATTTCAAGGGGCAGGGACTCCTTTTGAGGGGAGGAATCTCATGGAGACAAATCTTATGGGAAAACTTTAAAAAACCAAACCAACAGTGTGGAGGTTAAAACAGGAGGTGAGCTCCACCCTGCAGTGTCTCTCCCAGCCCCGTGGCAGGGTGCTCTAGCAGAAACCCAGCAGTTCTCCTCCATCACCAGGCTGAGCAGTCTGTATCTGGTACAGGTCCCTGCCCAGGGCCAGGGGGGTTGGAACTCAGTGATCTTTAAGGTCCCTTCCAACTCTGACCATTCTGTGATAAACACGGGCTCAGTCCGTAAAGATCCATCCTTTGGGCTTGTGTTTTGCTCCCACTACCTTGGGCTCATTTCCGTGTCATCTTCAGGAGCCATCATGTTCCAGACTCAGCTGGTGGTTTCCCCCACAGCTTATTTCTCTCTGGATGGCACTTGTCAGAGCCTCCAGCTTTTGTTCCCCCACCTCCCCTCCCAGCCAGATGTTTGTCTTCTCCCCAGCTTGTAAATATTCTCATTAATTACCCTGGCAATTGCTGCCGAGTTACTTCAGAGGCACTTGGACATCTTGGTTGACACCTTTAAAAAAAACCAAAACAATAATCCTGCAGTTTCTTTGTCCTTTCAGCTCTGCTACAAGCAAAAAGCAATTAAGCTCTGGACTGAGCTTGTTTTACTGTGGAAATAGCATTTACAGGTCCAAAAAAAAAAGAAAGAACACATTTTCTTTCTGGGGGCACCAAATAAACTCCCTGGTTGGGAGCACTGAGCTGAGCAGACTGGCCAGCTCCTTGTTTCCTAGAGCCACCATCCCAGGCTGCACGTGCTGGGGCAGAGCAGCTGCCTGCTCCTGGGCCAGCTGCTAATCCCCTGAGAGCTGCTTTTGGAGAAACGGATCCTCTGTGAATGTGGGTGGAAGCAGTCTTCAGGCTACAGCTCCTTTCCTCTCCTGTTAGAACAAAGGGAAAAGATAGAAAAAACTATCTGGCTTCTAGGCGTGGCGTGGCTGTGACTGTGAGCTGTGTTACACCTGGAGAAGAGCAGGCTGAGGGGGATCTGGTCAACACCCAGAAATCCTTCAAGGGTGGGTGTCAGGAGGATGGGGCCAGGCTTTTCCCAGTGGTGCCCAGGGACAGGACAAGAGGGAACGGGCACAAACTGGAGCATAAGAAGTTCCATCTCAGCATGAGGAGGAGCTTCTTTGGGGTGAGGGTGTCAGAGCCCTGGCAGAGGCTGCCCAGAGAGGTGGGGGAGTCTCCTTCTCTGGAGACATTCAAACCCACCTGGACACGTTCCTGTGGGACTTGCTGTGGGTGGGGGTTGGAAGAGATGATCTCCAGAGGTCCCTTCCAAACCATTCTGTGAATCTTACTGAAGTTGCCTGCTCTGCACTCCAAATCCGCGGCCTGTGCAGGATAACGAGCTGGTTTAGTGGTTACAAACCCGGGGTGGGGGTTGGAAGCTCTAATGAAGTCTGATGGTTGAGTTTTTCCTGATGTCTGCTCATTACTTCTGTTCATTTGTTTTTCCTCCCCCTCTTTCCCTGTCTCCACCAAGTCTTCCATCCCGTGGAGTGCTCGTACTGCCGCTGCGAGAGCATGATGGGGTTCCGGTACCGGTGCCAGCAGTGCCACAACTACCAGCTCTGCCAGAACTGCTTCTGGCGGGGCCACGCCAACGGGCCCCACAGCAACCAGCACCAGATGAAGGAGCACTCCTCCTGGGTAACTGCCCTCTCTTTGTCCCCCTGAGACACCCCCTCTCTGCTCGTTTGCTCTGCAGGTTAACCTTTGTGTGGCAGCACAGCACGGCAGGGCTCTTAAAGGTTTCTAGGAAGCAAAAGCAGATAAATAGGTAAATTATAGCAGTTTTATTAGAAGTCCTGTTGCCAGCTGGCTGGTGGTCATCCCTGCTGTCTGAAGCACACGGGGCAGCACGCTCCCTCAGCCTTAACACCTGTGTTTCCTTCCCCTCTCCACACCATCCCTACTTTTCCTATGTTTTTCCTCCCTTCAAGCTTAAAAACTCTTGAAGGTTGCAATGCCTCACCTCCCCAGAACGGTAAACCGTTGGTGTGAGTGCTGTCCCCAGAAAGGGACTTTATCCACGTGGCATCTTCGGAGGTGCTGTTTCTTTATGAGAAGAATTTGCGTGATCGTTATCCCAACAATTTGTAAATCCGTGACTGGGAACTCTGCCCTGAAAAGCCTCCAAGAAATTATGAGCAATATCACTCAGGTGACTCTGTGATAATCACCTCTCCAGACAGAGTAGATAATTTTAGATATAAAGACCCTATTTTATGGCAGAAGATTAAGCCCAACCTTTTACTTATTCAAAGAAAGTTTAAATGCTGATTGGATTATAGCTGGTAATTATCTTTGTGAAGAAGAGTCATTATAGTATTAGTGTTTAATTTGGAAAGTGGGGGCTCAGTGCCAGGCAGGAGTTGGAAGGTGAGGAGAGGAAAACTTGGTCATAAATATTGTCTTTTTTCAACTACATGGGTAATAAACTTGTGGAATGTTTAATCCCAGTTACCAGTAGGTTGTTATCCCCGTGAGTGTGTGTGAATCCACTCTGTGGCTTTTAATATGAAGCTGTGGCTGAACAGGATCTGGTTCCTCCTGAACTCAGGTCAGATGGACCCTGCCCCTCCTGGTTCAGGGTTCACTTTGGGGCGTTTGGTTCTTACTGGGGTGGACAGGACACCTTGGTTGTAACGCGGGATGTGAATTGGAGGAGTGGGAAATGGAGAAAGAAAAAGGACCATGGATATTTATGGCTCTCCTGGTAACCCCAGCAGCGCGGTTGTTGCGTGGTCTGAGCCGTGGGAATGTGGGAGCAATCCCTGGCTTTAGCCTGGCCCAAGTGGCCGCTCCCAAGGGAAGGTTTGGGAGCTGACAGAGGTGAGGAACCGTGAGGAACCACATCTGGCCAGCCTGGGTGCAGCCACCTCACTTTGCAGAGCAAGAAGGCAGATTGTCTGGCCCCAGGACCCACGTGGTGGCTCTGGATCTGTTTCCTTCCGTGCCCTTCACATGGAAGGAGAAGAGGGAGTAGGACGCACAGAAGTGGCACTCAGGAGTGGACAGAGCTGGAAGCAGAAGATTATTGGAAACAGTATGGGGAAACAGAAGTTTTTACAGAATGAGTGGAAAGAAGGTATGAAAGAAAATAGCTAGAAAAGAAGAAGATAGCTGGGAACCTTGAGAGAGGGTAGATTTTAGTGTCTGATTTGGTGAAAACATCAAGACTTAAAAACAATTGGTCCAGGAGCCTGCAGAAGGCACTCTGCTCTGGGGAGACCTCACCAGGAGCACTGTGTGCGGGGCTGGAGCCCTCAGGATGGGAAGGACATGGACCTGATGGAGCCGGTCCAGAGGAGGCCACCAAGATGATCAGGGGGCTGGAGCCCCTCTGCTGTGAGGACAGGCTGAGAGAGCTGGGGTTCTTCAGCCTGGAAAAGAGAAGGCTCCGAGGAGACCTTAGAGCAGCCTTCCAAGATCTGAAGGGGCTCCAGGAGAGGTGGGAAGAGTCTGTTTCCAAACATCTGGAAGAGGCTGACCTGCCCAGGTGTGCTGGGTGCTGATGGCTCCCTGCCCGCTGGCCACTGCTCCGGAGGTTGGCTCCTTCTCATACAGTTAGGAAAGAAGTTTGTTTTTCCTGGGTTTTCAATCCAGCCAGGACTGGGTCAGTCCTGTGGGGGGTGTTCAGAGGTTCTGGAGCCCTGAGACCCAGAATAAGCATTAGTAGGGAGTATTTGCATAAGGGCCTTCTTCCTGGCATTCTGGAGTGCCTGTGATACTTGTAAGTCACTGTATCTGTGATTTGATCTGTAAATACAGATACTACTGTGGTGACTTTAGAGATATAGAGATATATATATACATGTAAAAGTTCAGGTAAAACCTTTTTTTGAAAGAGATTTTGCTGCAAGAACACGCCGCTTGTCGGGGCCTGTTGGTGCAGGCGGGACCTTCAGACACTTTCCAAATTCTTCCTTCCAGCCCATTTCAATTTTGCTTTTACTAAATAGCCTCAAACAGCAGTTTGTTTAGTTGGGCACACGCAGCAGAACGGAAAATCCGGTTGTTCATTCTGACAGCCTGTGTTTCAGTCCTGCTTGGGTCTGCTTGTTTCCAGCCAGCTGAGCTCTAGCAGTCTCTGTCAGTCCAAAACATCAGCTGAAATGTCTAGAAAACCAAGGTGCCCTGAAGGGGTGACCTGGGGAATGAGGTTTTGGTGCCTTATTATCAGCTGTGGTTGAGTTAGAACACTCTTCCTGCTGTAAATAGTGGAATGTTTGTTATTTATAACCGCCCCAGGGAGTGGGGCTGGAGGAGGTGCCACCAAACCCCACACACTGGGGCTGGCTCTGTAGCCATCCCAGCTCTGGCTTCTGCTGGGAGGTCGTTATGCCAGGGACTAATTGGGTCCCAAACAACAGACAGGCCCTTTCATCTACCCAGTTGCAGGCTGGCCGTTCCGTAGGTGGCTGCTGGTAAGGATTTTTGCTCTCAGGATTAAATCTTTGATATTTCTGGGCCATTTAATTTCTCATTGAATCCACCTTAAGGTTAGTAGAAACTTTTGAGTGGTAGAAACAAGGTGAAATGTGGAAAAAGGTAGAAAATTAAGCTTTGGTGATGGAGTTTGTAGTTTCCAGCTTGTACCCGGCTTCCCCTTGTTGAGCGGGATGGGGATGGGGATGGTTATTGACTTGCTCCTGCCCTGGGGTGGGCAGGGATGGTTGTTCACCTGCTCCTGCTCTAGTTCCTGTCATTCTCGCCTCCAAATACACCCCTGTGTTCTGGAGAACCTTGGGAATAAGCTTAAGGAATCCCTTAATTGCATGTGATTGCCCCTTGGTTTAATTCCTGATAGAAACACCAGACAGTTGGTTTATTCCTTGCTCTCACATGCTTTGTTGAACGACCTCACTTCTCAGCATCGTATCCCCAAACCCCCCCAGAACTCACTCACCCGTGTTATTTGCTGCACTGATTTCTCAGATATGGGATAATGTAAAGGGATCCTTCCCAATATTCCAGAACTATGCATTTGCTTCCTCTTCCCCCTTGTCTGACTGCACGTGTGACCCTGCTCTCCTCAGTGCCCGACTCATCTTTGTCCTTCTCTTCAAAACCAGAAGTCTCCTGCAAAGAAGCTGAGCCATGCCATCAGTAAATCCCTGGGCTGCGTGCCGAGCAGGGAGCCGCCGCGCCCCGTGTTTCCCGAGCAGCCGGAGAAGCCTCTTGACCTTGCACATATCGTGTGAGTAGCTCTTTCCTTCTGGTTTTACGCTTAATCAATGACACAGAGCGAGGCTCTGGCTCTGGAACAGGCTGGCAGAAGGCTGTTCCCTGGGTCAGGACAGTGAAATTGCAATGCTGGAACTGTTATGAGTGTTTTCTCTGAAAAATTACTTGAGATAATTCTGTTTTGCTAAGAATAGGTTGGTAACAAGGAAAGAGACAGGGAATGTGTTCATGTGCAATTGGGCTGAGGGCCGACTGTGTGTCCCACTTGCCTGGTGGCTCCCGTGCCCACCTGGGCATGCTGCTGCCTCATCTTCAGCCACTTCTCAACCAGAACCCCCAGGTCCTTCTCTGCCAGGCAGCTCCAGCCACAGAGCCCTCTGGGTGTGCTGTATAAGTGATAGGAGACCTTTGGGGTTTTCCCTCTGAAGTGACAGCACTGAAATAGTTTTTAAAAAAGGAGGAATAAAGAAAAAGAAGAAAAAGGGCACCTCAGCTTTTCCCAGTTCCCGAGCTGGAGAAGCCATGGAGCCGGCGGAGGTTCTTTGAGAGAACTCAGCCCCTAAAGAGGAGTTGCTGGGGGCAGGGTGAGTCACCGTTTAGGTGTCACTGGTCAGGCCTTCGTGATGGTTGTTGTTGTAAACGAGGTGCACGTCAGCATCGAGGGTGGTGAGGCACTGGAACAGGTTGCCCAGGGAAGTTGTTGATGCCCCATCCCTGGAAGTGTTCAAGGCCAGGCTGGATGGGGCTTGGAGCAACCTGCTCTAGGGAGAGGTGTCCCTGCCCATGGCAGGGGGGTTGGGACTTGATGATCTTTAAGGTCCCTTCCAACTCCAACCATTCTGTGATTCTATCTGCCAAATGCTTGGGAGGAGACTGTCCCACGAAGCCAAACCCAAACTGAGTTGAGTGGATGATGCCAAGGCGAGGATATTAATAACCAGGAACAGCTTCAGAACGCTGAGCCAAGTGCTGCGGGGCAAGCAGGGCTTGGAAGGGCAGGAAAGCCAGCTGGGCCTGTCAGGGGAGGGGAGAAGGACAAAAATTGGTAGGGAAGAATGGAAAGGGAGGGTTTAACAGCAGCTGGAGCCCAGCTTCCAGGCTGCGGTTTGGGTTTGGCAGGGCAGGCACCCTCCAGAGAGCCTGAGGGCAGGCTGAGGTGCACCCGCTGCGCTTCTCCATCCAAACCACATTTTGAAAGAATTCCTTAATTTGGGAACTCGCTGCTGGTGGTTGGTGTGTCTCAGAGCATTGGAAAGTTCCCCGGGCTCAGGGGAAAAAAACCATCCATGCAATCTCATTTCTAGGCAGGGAAGGGAGTCAAACGGGGCGATCTCTGGCACGGTCCAGGTGCCAGCCTGGCCTTGGCGGTGGTTTGGGTGGTGAGAAAATCAAAAGGCACCTGGTGCCAGTCAAGGCCAGGCTCTGGGCAGGTCGCTGTGCTCAGCCCCACCTTGTGGCTTTTCTTAGGAGATTAATTTTGCTTAATACAGGCTTATTGTTGGCGTAATGAGCAGTGAGGAACTTGGGAAACAGCAATTTATACAGTGGATTTGGGGAAAAATGTTATGTAGCTTGTTGGCCTCAATGTGAGCACAAAAAGCAGGTTGTGGGAGGGGGCCTGGTTTCCCAGGGGGGGTCCTGCAGAGACCCAGCCCCGCTCTGTGCCCCCAACAGCCCTTGTCATGGCTTTGGCACAGCTCCATGTCCCAATTCCATGAGTGCTGGCAGCAGAGGTCACACAGAGGGGTCAAGGGACAGCTTGATAGTTCTGAAAATACCCATTGTGCAGAAATTCAGTATAATGCCAGGGAGCTGCAGCACAGCACAGGGGCTGAAGCTGGGCAAGTTCAGAAGGAAAATAAGAAACACATTTCAATAGTGAGAGTAAGCAAAGACCTGTCCATCTAAAGCGGGTGGAACTCCCACTGCTGGAACGTTACAGCAGCTTCAACTCAAATCAGAATCCCAGGCAGCCTCACATCCCGTGTTGGATGGCAGCTGGGTTATTGCAGTGTTTCCCTCCAGCCTTGTGACAGGAATTCAGCGTGCAGAGGTGTTCCTGGGGTCTCAGAGCCAGGGGTTTTGCAGACCCAGCTGCTGGAGCACTGTGCGTGTGTTCCCCAGGGCAATCAGGGATTTCCTTACGGCAGCCACAGCTTCTCTGGGCAGCCTGGGCCAGGCTCTCACCATCCTCACACCAAAGTTCTTCCCAGGATCTCATCTGAATATTAGATGTTATTTGTCTTCTGGAAAACAGAGCATTTGCTGCTGAAACCACCCGCTCTGGGTGGGAGCAGAGACCACTCTGTCAGTGATATTCTCCTCCTTGTCCCTGGTGTCAGAGTCCTCTGTCCCACCCTGAGGGGCACCTGCAAACAAATCCCAGGTTTTCTCCCAGTCAGGGAAGTTTTCTGGAAAACCTTCCTGTAAAAGCTTGGTGGCCTCCAGAACCTCCTTTCTTTCTGAATCAAGGGTTGTTGATCCAAAGCAGCTTCTTAAATGTATTAAATAAAGTCTGGATGAGCACAAAAGAAAGGAGGAGCGTGCTGAGGTCACCAGCGTTCACTGCGAGCTTACATCAAGGGTGGCTTTTTGGAGAAGTTAAGGGCAGAAAACGTGTGAAAACAGGTGTGACCCCTGTGTCTCATTGGTTGTTAAAGGTCACCCCCTTCCTTCTCTGCTGAGCCCGTGGGTGTCTGTTTGGGAAAACCCATTGCGTTTGCCAGGGGTTTGTTTTGCTGGAATGTGGTGGCTTATTTTCACCCGTTGTGCTCGTTCTGTCCCTGCTGCTGGCACGGGGTGGGCGTGTTTAACCACAAGTGTGTAGTTACACAGGAAAAAATGTGCAGATATTGAACTGGAACCGGGTTACATCATTTTTTTACAAAAGGGCTGTAAAGCTGAGCATGTTTGAGTGTCTTTCCCTTGATTTTTGCTCTTCTGCGAGGCTTTCCCTCCAGTTCAACACCTGCTCCGTGGAATTCCTTTCCTGGAGAGCGTGGCACGTTCCCGTATTTTCTGTGGTTGTCCTGATGGTCGCTTCCACAGAACGAGGATGTTCTCAGGTGTCTCCCCGCGGGAGGTTGGCTTTGACAGAGACCCTGCAGGCATTTTGTTCCTGGTCTGAGAACAAAGCTCGTTCCCAGCTTTCAGACCCAGATCCCTCATGGAATATTTACTGGGAGCTCTTCGGTGGGTTTGTGTCCTGGAGCATTTTGGCCACCGTTAAAACTGAAGAGCTGGGAGCGGGAAGGCTTGGGCAATGCACTTGGGATTCCAGCTTTCCTTATTCTCCACGGCTGAACAAAATTTGTCTTTATTTTGGATTCTTTGTGTTTGTTTCCAGGGCAGGCTGCGAGTACGCGTGTTTCTTGCCAGCTGAGAGAAATCTCTCCTTGATTTCAGGCTGTATGAAGGTTTTATGACATTATCCCAGGAAATGAGTAGAAACCTGCAAGTGGTTGGATTATAATTCTGGGGTTTTTATTCTGAATTCTTCTTTATTCATATTCTTCTTCGGTCTTGTAATAAACTTTACAGTAAGAGGAAGCAACTCACCTGCTCCTTGGAATGTGACATTGTCCAGGTCCCACGCTGTGTCATTGTGTTTTGGGATGCTGTCAGCATTTATTGATAATTTCAGAGCGTCTCTGGTGAGGAAAGGCTGAGGGACTTGGGGCTGTTCAGTCTGGAGAAGAGCAGGCTGAGGGGGATCTGATCAACACCCAGAAATCCTTCAAGGGGGGGTGTCAGGAGGATGGGGCCAGGCTTTTCCCAGTGGTGCCCAGGGACAGGACAAGAGGGNCACGGTGCCGGGATGCTGCCGCGGGATGCCGGCGCAGTGGAGGAGCGGGGAGGCGTTCACCACCGACCCAAAGGTTTGCCGGGTTCTCCATCCCTGGGTCGGGCCTTCCATCCTGCGCCGGGTCCCTTCCCTTGCACGGGGCACATCCTCGGCACTGGGAGAACTTCCCCGAGCATCCCCCAGCTGCCGGGGGAGGGGGAGCCGGGGGCAGCGGCAGCCCGACCCCGCTGCCAGATTCTGATCCTTTCTGGCCGATGCTGGGATCGTGGGAGCAGCTGGAGGAGGGGGAATGGGGNTCTGATCAACACCCAGAAATCCTTCAAGGGTGGGTGTCAGGAGGATGGGGCCAGGCTTTTCCCAGTGGTGCCCAGGGACAGGACAAGAGGGAACGGGCACAAACTGGAACATGGGAAGTGCCATCTCAACATGAGGAGGAACTTCTTGCCTTTGAGGGTGTCAGAGCCCTGGCAGAGGCTGCCCAGAGAGGTGGGGGAGTCTCCTCCTCTGGAGACATTCAAACCCACCTGGACACGTTCCTGTGGGCCCTGCTGTGGGTGGGGGTTGGAGGAGATGATCTCCAGAGGTCCCTTCCAACCCCACAGCATTTTGGGATTCTGTGAACTCCCTGGAAACAGCCACACAGCCGTTCTCCCTCTGAAAACCTGAGGTCCCTTTGTCACACGTGTGTTTGCGTCTTGACGAACGTTGTATTTCAAAGAAGTAAATTTTGAGCTTTTCCATTCATTAATTCCGGGGGAAGGAGAGTGTTGTGAAACATCAAGTGGTGTTTTTTAAAAAAACTTTGGGTCTGTGTCAGGGCACGGGGATGTCCCTCCCTTCACCTTCATGCGGGTCAGAAAGGGGGAAGGTTAAAAATAA
>VXBW01000925.1:48077-64540 GCA_013400375.1 Thinocorus orbignyianus
TGTCACAGCCAAGGGGTCCTCACTGAGCACTCTCCCTCCCCCGGCCCTGCCCTGAGTCATTCTCAGCAGGGCAGGAGCAAAGTCATGGCCGTGATGTCCCGCCGGCGCCGTGTGTGCAGGGAGGATGATGATGAATAAGCCGTTCGTGGCCAGGTGATGTTTTGGTGGAAACCAGCAGGAGTTATCGTGCTGCTTGGTCAGGGCAGCAGCGTGCCCGCTGCCAGCTGCTGGGGGTGGGCAGGGTGGGTGTGCTGACCCCGGCACCCCTGTCACATCTGGGGGATGCTGTGCACACACACGCTGGTGATGGCATCAAAACCAGCCAGGGCTTCAGTTCAAACCTGCTCAGAGAGGAGAGGCCGTGGGTGTTCCAGGAGGTGGTGTTGTACTCGGGGGATTCCTGTTCCTCAGGCTCCCCTTTCTGTGAAATCTCCCCCCACCGTGGGTGTTTCCAGGGCTGGGCTTGGTTTTTAACTTCTCAGCACGTCTCGGTCAGTTCTGCCCATCCCAACAGACACACCAGAAACTAGTTCTTTTTATTATTATTTTTTAATTACTGCAAACCCTGTAAGAATGATAAAGGCTCTGTGTGTCCTGCTGCTGAAACAACCTCTCTCAGTGGTTTTTGGAGGAGGGGGCAGAAAGGTGGAAGCAGAGCCCCTGGCACAGGAGAGAAGCCTCAGCCTGGCCAGACACCTTCAAAAAGCTTCCCTGTGGCAAAATTCCATACTGCTGTTCCGAGGTTGTGTGTTTTTAACCTCGGTGCTTGTTGGATTGGACATGACATTGTTGTTGTTTATTATTTTTTCCTGCCTTTCTTCACACCAAGGTGGCTCCGGGCAGCTTTACTCCTCGGTGGCTGCAGGAGGATCAGTCACAGCTGAGGAAAGCGACGGAAAAGCTCTGTCAGGGCATGGAGAAAACTCTGCTCCAAGTGTTAGAGGGGAGCAGGGACCTCATTTCTCATTGCTCAAATAACTCTTGAATAGTAAAAGAGCAGGAATTGGCTCTTTCCCACTGTTTAAAATGACACAGGGAACCGAGGAGTAATTAACCTGCAATTTACACCTGCCCATTGTCTGGGAAGTTGCTGGGATGGTTTGTGTGGGAGGAGGTGCTGAGGGTGCTGAACACTGCGGCTGGGATGTGCTATTTTTACCGGAGCAGGAGTGCTGGCTCAGCACATCCAGGGTGTGTTTGCCCTTGGTGCTGTCACTGGAGCAGTGCTGGGGGCTATTTTTGAACGATTCCCAGCTTTTTGTTATAAATGCACTGTCAAGGCCTGGCACGGTGCGGAGCTGCTGGGCATCTCACAGGGTGCAGGGCGGGTGTTGGTGCCCTCCTGAAACCACAGATTGGTACATGATTTTAACCCCAGTGCAATGATTCTTCAGAGACACTTACTCCCTGCTGCAGGCTGGCTGTTTGAGGGACCTGCTGAAGTGTTTTGGGGAGTTTTACACCTGGTTCTGTGCCCCTGGGGACAGCCACGGGCATGTTCCCGCCCTGGAGTTGGTTCCATCTGCACAGTTCATTGGGTTGTGTGTCCGTGAATGCAGGTCACTCCCATTTGTTGGGGTTTTTTTGTTCCCTGCTCAGAAGGGCGACTGAGAAAGTACCAGAAGGTAGATCTCTCCTCTTTACCAAAAGTGCACTTTGACTTTAAACAGGCTTTGGTTTCTATATAACAGCAGAAATAACACACAGCAGTTCCCCGCTTCTTTGCTGGAGGCTGTTGGTCATTTCTGGGGGGTCTCAAAGGTAAATTGAAGGACAGAGCAAGGGATTCCTTGCAAAGCTGTGCCACACGCCCCCAGGGGAGCCTCAGCCCCGTCTCAGCAGCACCACAGCTCCCTTGGGTGAGCTGGAGCAGAACTTGCCTTTCAAACATCTGTTTTTCCAATCCAGTCTGTATTTTTTCCCTGCTGTTTCCCCTGCTCTACCTGCCCGTGTCCGTGAGGACAGCACAGCGTTGGGCACCCAGAGGCCCTGCCTTCACCTTCCTCGCTCCTTTCCCTGCCACAAAAATAAGTGGGTTTAGTCCTTTGCTGCTGTTGGTTCTCCCAGACACAGCTCGCTGCTGCACCCCACACAGAATCCCAGNTCCAGAGAAGGAGACTCCCCCACCTCTCTGGGCAGCCTCTGCCAGGGCTCTGCCACCCTCACAGGGAAGAAGTTCCTCCTCATGTTGAGATGTTTAATGGCAAACAAAAGTTTCCTGAAGTTTTCCTACTGTGAAGTTTTTTCCCTCAGGCTTTCTGGGCAGCAGAGCTCAAAACACAGACGTTGCTGCAATTATTCCCTAATTCAGAGTTCACGGAGTCCAAGTGAATCATCACAGGCATGTAAACCTCGACCACAACTACAACAGAGACCAGAAGGCTGCTCTGACTGACTTCCCGTGCGAAGGAGAAAATGCCAACAAAAAAAATCAGGCATTTGGTGAAAAGCATTGAAGTTTCTGCTCTGAGGAGCCCGCCCCAGCCCCGGGGTCCTTCCCGGCCCTGGGTGCCCTTTGCCCATGGCCCTTCCTGCTCTTGGCAGTTCTTTCCCCCTGTGCCGCGGTTGGGTCTGATTAGAAATAAATCAGATCTGTCTTGTAGGTTGCCATCGAGTCACCACATAATTGTCTGCTCAACAGGCGGTTTGGAATGGGGATTCCCTCCGGGAAAAGCCTGTTTTCCAGCTTGTCATTCTTTGCTGAACCCTCCCTGTGGCTCAGCCTCTCCTCTGGAGTTGCTGTGCCTAAAGTTCAGCATAATTCCATGAGGATTCTTACAGAGCTGAGTGCGACACAAACCCCTCAGTGCCCCAAAGTGCTCTCCTCCTCCTGCCCGTGGCGGGTGCCTTGGCTCCAGCTTCACACCAGGGATGGTCCCTTCACCGGCTGCCGGGAGCCTTCCTGCCCTTGGCAGTCGTTTTCCCAAAATGAAGCCTGTTTGTGTGCCCAGTCTGGTAATTCCATGGAAGGGGCTAATCCTTGCACCCCTTCTGTGCTCTCTGTTGTGACCCTGTATTTCTCGTTACTGGCTATTGCACTTCAAATAGGTTTGTCCTGCTCTGCCTCCAGTGCCTCCTGCTGAAGAGACACATTGATCCCCTGTTGCACTGGGGTGTGGAGCCAGAGGGAAGAGGCAGCAGGAGATGGTTGTTTGGATTTGAGTAATAGATAATGGCCCTTATTTATGGTATCGCTCATATGTAACACACCATGAAAGAGGTCGTTCTGTCAGCTCTGCCCTCTTAATGATAGTTTTTGGAGAATTAGAGGAGGAGGAGGGTTCATACAGCAAATAACAGCCGTTGTCCCAGAGCCCTTGGTGCCATTTGTGCCCCAGGCTCTGGGATACAGCTCAGTGTCTTCTTGGGAATGACCTTCTCTTGCCTGGTGCAGGTTCAAACTGTCTCGTTTCTATATTCTGTGGCCTGTTTTGGGCAGCTGGTGGCCAGAGCTTGTGTGAAGCCAGGCCTGAAGGGCCGTTGGGATGCGCAGGAACCTCCTATGGTCTGGTCTCCCCAGCTGCTGGCTCTCCACTGGCCTCCTGAGCCCCTGTGGGTTTGTGACCGTGGGATATCTCAGGCTGGAAGGGACCCAGGAGGATCATCGCGTCCAGCCCCGTTGGTGTGAGCGAGAGCTTTGGTGCAGCCTGCTCTGTCCCACCAGGCACCCCAGGTCAGACAGGTCCTGGTGCTGTGACAGAGCTCAGCCAGGGCCGTTTCCCTGGCCGTAGGCTGGGTTCCTTCTCCTGGGCTTGGTTTTGTAAATCACTAACTGGAACAAATATTTCTGTTTCAGCCCTCCCCGGCCTCTGACTAACATGAACGACGCCATGGTGACCCACATGTCCTCCGGAGCACCCACCCCAACAAAGAGGTACGTGTGCCTTGCAACGCTGATCATTTAGTTCTGTGAGGGGGGAAAAAGGTCCCGAGTGTGGGGTTTGCACCCCCAGGACCCTGCTGTGTTTCACACCACATCCTGCTGCAGAGCATGTCTGCAGCACTCGAGACACAAGGGCTACAGAGGTGCTGAGGGGCCTGGGGCATCTCTCTGGTGAGGAAAGGCTGAGGGACTTGGGGCTGCTTAGTCTGGAGAAGAGAAGGCTGAGGGGGATCTGATCAACACCCGGAAATCCTTCAAGGGGGGGTGTCAGGAGGATGGGGCCAGGCTTTTCCCAGTGGTGCCCAGGGACAGGACAAGAGGGAACGGGCACAAACTGGAACATGGGAAGTGCCATCTCAACATGAGGAGGAACTTCTTGACTTTGAGGGTGTCAGAGCCCTGGCAGAGGCTGCCCGGAGAGGTGGGGGAGTCTCCTTCTCTGGAGACATTCAAACCCACCTGGACACGTTCCTGTGGGACCTGCTGTGGGTGGGGGTTGGAGGAGATGATCTCCAGAGGTCCCTTCCAACCCCGTTATCGTTATCGTGTGAATTATTTGCAGCACTTTGTTTTGTTCTCTCTGAAGAGTGATTTATTGGAACAGATGTTATTGCATGTGTGTGGCTGAAGGAGTAGTTGAAGAGAGCTTTGGTTTTCCTTTTCAGTAGCACCTCACCCCCGTTGTGCTGTACCTCAGGCCCCTCTGCTCACAAAGGCCGTTCTGTTCTGCTGGAGGTGTTTCACATGACGGGTCTATCACATTAGTGCCGGGTCCCCCCGAGCACAGCCAGGCTGCCAAAGGGCTCTGAGCTGCCCAGGAACATTGGAGGCATTTGGGTTTGAGTTGAATTTGGAAATCTGGAAATAGGAGAGGGCATATCAAGGCCCACTGACTGCTGCGTAACCTCTGCTTACGGGGTTATGTGACTGTAACCGGTCAAACTGGCTGGTTATGGTGGGGAAATCACATCACTAAATTACTAAAATTACTAAAAAAATCATGGAATAGAATCATAGAATGGCTCAGGTTGGAAGGGACCTTAAAGATCATCCAGTTCCAACCCCCTGCCCTGGGCAGGGACACCTCCCACCACCCCAGGTGGCTCCAAGCCCCCTCCAGCCTGGCCTTGAACCCCTCCAGGGATGGGGCAGCCACAGCTTCTCTGGCCAACCTGGGCCAGGCTCTCACCATCCTCGCCCCAAACAAGTTCTTCCCCACATCTCAGCTCCATCTCCCCTCTTCCAGGGTCAAACCCTTTCCCCTCGTCCTGGGGCTCCCCTCCCTGACCAGGAGTCCCTCTCAGCCCCACCAGGAGCCCCGTGGGTTGTTGTCAGGCAGCAGAGCTGACACACCTGGCTCTTGCCTCGGCTTGAAGGAGGGTCTGTGTCTGGCAGCGCCGCCCACCCGGATCCAGTGCAATATTGCTGAGTATTTTGAGGGTTGAAACATTGATGGTTCATCCATCATCAACTCTGTTGGGGCCCAGAAGCCCGTGTCTGGTTTCTCTTTGTATCCTCCAATTCTTTAAACCTGGAAATTGTACAGGTGTTGGGATTTAATAACAGGGTGAAGGCAGGAGGAGAAGCGGGGTTCCCCCCTTGGAAAACGGCCTGTGTTTCTGTTTTGTCAGTTGACACACGCCTGATGACAGTGATTTCCCAGGATTTATGGCAGGCAGCGTTGCTGGGGTTAACCCGTGATGTAAAGATCATCCAGTGACTGAAGGGCCCCGTGTCCCTCGCGGAGGCTCTGGCACATCTTGGCAGGGGGGGCAGGGTCTCGGGGTGGCCTCGTCTGAGCTGAAGGGGTTCTGAGCCACATCTTAATGTGCAGAGGCTGCTCAGACTGGCCGCTTGCCAGCCAAAAAGCCAAATCTGTTAAATTTTTGGAAGCTGAATTTGTTCCTAAAATCTGCTGCATTTTGTATTTCATGTAGCTGGGCTAACTGATGGGTGACAGTGTGAGAAGTTTCACGTTTTCCTGTGGGCTTTTTGCTTTAGAAGAGCCCCCATCATGAGTTACGGTGGAAAAGGGCTGGGATCTGGGTAGCCGTGGTGGCAGCGCTGTGCCTGCTGTAAAACATCATGAAAATGAAGCTTTTTGGCCCTTGCTGGTCACTGGCCTTTGCTTCAGAGCCCTCCCGTGGGGTGGTGGCCCCTTTCTTGCTCCCAAGCCCTTCCCGCAAAGGTTGCTCCTTGCCTGGAGGGGCTGACGTGGATAATTCCATGTGTACTTCACGTTTTTATAAGGTCTTACTCCACTCCTGGCAGAGCTCTCTGACATGTTGCTGCACGGAAGGGAGGAGTTTGTGTGTCTGAAAGATGTGAGCTCTGTTTTGGTGGTATCCGGACGCCGATGCTGAGAGCACTGAATGCCCTGGGTGTCAAAGCTGAGACAGGCACTCCCTGGATGCATGCGGAGAAGGGATTAGCTGAGGCTTGGAAATTGAAAAAGCAGTTTGAAAAGCTGGCATGGTGGTGAAAAGTGGAGTTTCTGGTGCACTCGTGCAGTCAGGAGAGGTGTGTGGGGCTGAAATAACAGTGATACGTGTTGGAGAGCTGTTGTGTGGGTGAAGCCCTGCGGGCAGGCCCTCACCTGGCCACGGAGATTCCCTGAGCCCTGCGTCCCTCCTTTGGGCTGGAGGAGAAGATGTTTCTGCCCTTGTGGGCAGCACCTGGGATCAAAAAAGGAACCATTTTCCTGTATTTTCTCAGGGGGTTGAGGTGCTGCTGTCGCCAGCAGGTTTGAATGGGAGCAGTCAGACAGTTGTGTGTGGGATTGCTCCTGATGGGTATTTCTTGCCTTTGATCTATTCAGAGAAATACTCAAAACTGGAGTAGCTTGATTTCTGAGTCCTGAGAACACCAACATCACGGGACATGACGTACCACATCCCTGTCAGAGGGTAGTTGTGCTGATACTGACCACCAATATTTCAACTTTTTATCACTTTCCTTGCGTTTTTGCTCATTGCTGTGAGAGACCGGATGCTTTCCGCTCTGATTTTAGAGGCAGCAATAAAACCTCAGCCTGGCGTGGTCGGGGGGGGTTTGGAGCTCTTTGGCCCCAGAAGGGTAAGTTCTGCTGGGCTGGGGGGCTGCGGCCCTGGGGGAGCTCCCTGATGGTGTGGATCCTACTGGGAGCATTGGAGCCAGGCTGGGATGGATCCTGCTGTGCCAGTGGGCTCAGGGACACTCCACCACTGCGGTCACGGCTCCTTTGGGCACCCAGATGTCCCCCCAGTCTGTGTTTTTTATCTTTACCCGCAGAAGGTGTCCTTGTCACGCCACGAGGGGGAACACATTGAGGTTTTCTCACTGCTCGTCTGCTTGTTGTGATCTTTAAGCCTTTGTTTGGTTGCCTCCCGTGGATGCTCTGTACTCACCAGCCTGTTCTGTTTACTCTCTCCCCGTGGCTGGCAGGTCGCCGTGCCCCCCGGATGCCGGCCCGGTAGCTGAGGAGCACGCCCTGATCGCAGCCCTGGTGAGCCGCCTGCACAGCGGCCCACGGTTAGTGCTAGGGGACCTGCCCCGGGGGGGCACCCTCCACACAAAGGTATTTGGAGCTCTGGGACCAGCTCTGGTCCCCCCGCATCAAGGACAGGGAGCTGCTGGAGAGGGGACAGCAGAGGAACACCAAGATGCTGAGGGGCCTGGAGCATCTGGCTGAGGGACTTGGGGCTGTTTAGTCTGGAGAAGAGGAGGCTGAGAGGGATCTGATCAACACCCAGAAATCCTTCAAGGGTGGGTGTCAGGAGGAGGGGGCCAGGCTTTTCTCAGTGGTGCCCAGGGACAGGACAAGAGGGAACGGGCACAAACTGGAACAGAAGAAGTTCCATCTCAGCATGAGGAGGAACTTCTTTGGGGTGAGGGTGTCAGAGCCCTGGCAGAGGCTGCCCAGAGAGGTGGGGGAGTCTCCTTCTCTGGAGACATTCCAACCCCACCTGGACACGTTCCTGTGGGACCTGCTCTGGGTGGGGGTTGGACTGGGAGGTTTCCAGAGGTCCCTTCCAGCCCTGAGCATTCTGTGATTTGGCCTCTGCTGGCAAAGAGAGGGAAATGCAGCACTGTTCTCCTAGTTCTTCTGAAAATGCAGAAATCTGTACACCCCCCTACACACACACACACCCCCACCAGGTAGGTAGGGCTGGATTCGTGTCCATTCCCATCCTGTTGCACCCAGAACCCCTCACATGATCCAATTAACATCATCCCAGACGAGTCAGGTGATGATTTTTCTCTGTGTGACCTTTCTCATCTTTCACCGGCAGGAAACTAATTCCCACCCTCATTCTTTGCCCCAGCCAGTTCGTGCCCATTAGTTCTTGTGCCAACATTGTCCTTTAGCTCCAGCTGTTCTTTCTCCCCAGGGCTTTTTCCTCCCCCCCGAGCACAGTCACAGACAGATGTCCCCTCCTGTCACCGCCTTTGTCACCTGGGCTGAACGAGCAACCTTTTGGTGCCGTCATCCCGACCTGCTTACCAGGACCGTTTCTGCCTGTGCCTTTCCAGAACACGCTCACCCTTTGAAGAATTAGTTTCTTTTATCTCAGCCCCAGCACTCGTGCACAGTGATACTTCATGTCGGTGTCTGTGGAGAAGCTTTGCCCTGCAGCCCCGGAGGCAGCACTCCTGTTCCACCACGGGATGCAGCCGGGAGGGTTTCTGAATTCCACTTTTGGGCCTAATTAAACGGTGCCTTTTCAGAGGCAGAGCCGTGCTGGGGGGGAGAAGGGGCTCAGATCTGGGGGCCGTACCTAAAGGCCTCGCTCCATCCGTGTGTCATCCTCTGGGTGATATTTTTAGAGTCCTGTTTCATCCATCTGTCACCCAGACGTTTGGATTCGCTGCCGCGCTGGTGAGGTGTGCTCTGCCTGCATCCCGGGGGAAAGTCAGGCTTTTTCCTGGCGGTGACTCAGGGCTGTCTGCTGGCACCTGCTGTGAGCTGAGGGCCCGTGACGCTGTCCACGAGACAATGAACAGCCCAGGGATTTCAGTCTCTCACCTTCACTCTGACTGTAACCACAGGGTTTGGAGACGGAAAGGAGTGCAGCTCGAGGAGGGTATGACAGCCTGAAATAGCTGTAGCTCAGAGCTGCCACGTTACAGCTGGCTGAGAGAGGTTCTCACTCTTTTAGGTCTTTAAACTGTAAAAAAAATCACTTGGTGCTGTTACCAGAGTAACAGCGTACTCCGAGGAGCCAAACACAAAGGGAATAATTTAAATCCCAGATTCACTCTGCACGGAGCATCTTCCGAGTCAGCACGAGAGGCCGAGGAAATGTCTGCTCCATTGTCACGTCTTTAGATCTTCTTGTAGGTCCCTCCCAGCACACTGTGTGCTCTGTCCTGTCCTGCTCATAGAATCACAGAATGGTTTGGGCTGGAAGGGACCTTAAAGCCCCCCCAGTGCCACCCCCTGCCATCCCCTGGGCAGGGACACCTCCCACCACCCCAGGTGGCTCCAAGCCCCATCCAGCCTGGCCTTGAACCCCTCCAGGGATGGGGCAGCCACAGCTTCTCTGGCCAACCTGGGCCAGGCTCTCACCACCCTCACCCCAAACAAGTTCTTCCCCACATCTCAGCTCCATCTCCCCTCTTCCAGGGTCAAACCCTTCCCCCGTGTCCCAGGGCTCCCTTCTCTCCTCCAGAGTCCCTCCCCAGCTTTCCTGGAGCCCCTGGAGGGACTGGGATGGGCTGGAAGGTCTTCCCTCAGGCCTGTCACTGTTCCACAGCTTGGTGTCATCAGCAAACTTGCTGATGTCGCCCACTAAGACATCAGAAAGCACTGGTCCCAGTACCCACCCCTGAGGCACACTGCTCCTCACTGGTCCCCATCTAGACATGGAGCTGAGTGGTCCATCCAGTGAATCCGTGTTTCTCCAGTTCAGAGACCATGAAGCTGTGGGCCGCCTTACTCCAGCCCAGGTAGATGATACCAGATGCTTAAACACGTTTGGTCAGAATAGACCAGACACCCTGACATGGTGTTTTTAAGAAATCTCTGCTGTTTTCTTTCCAAAATCCTGCTGCTGTGGCACTCCTGGACCTCTCCCTCCTGCTCCCTGCTCCCCGCTGGGCTCTTTGCTGGAGCCGGGCTCCCTTTGCTGCCTTTCCTGTTCTTCTCGAGCTCTTCCTCCAGTTTGTGGTGGCTGCCACGCTGGGCACTGCTGGAACTCCTTCAGCAGGGAGAGGACAGGGAGCTCCAGGGGATTCCCATCGAGCGGGGTTCCAGGGCAGGGATCTGCAGAAATTAAAACTACAAAGGAGTGAGGTGAGGAGCTGGGTGGCATTCCGTGGCTGTAGTGGTTTGTCTGTTCCAACTGGTTTATCTTTAAGACTCCACAGGAGGGCCAGGAGATGTGCCTGAGCTCCACTCCATCTGCTTGTGTGAAATACTGCTAAAAGCAAGCACTAAAGGATTGTTTGTTTGTTTTCTAAATGACAGATTTTCTTCAAGAAAGTGAGAAATTGTCAGTGCCTGCTTCCTAACTCGCTCAGATCAGAGGAGATGACAGTTCTGGGAGCTGGGGGGATTTGAGGAGAGACCAGGTTATGGGGAGGGTAGAAGGGATGGAATGGTCTGTCTTCCCTTGAAAGCTGAAAAAACTTGACCAGCCAAAATTGCAGAGAAAACTGAACAAAACCAGTGTTGGGTTCCAGAAGTGGGATGGGAAGGATTGTTCTCCTTCAAAAAAAAGACTAAGGAGAGGAGTTAGCGTGAGAGGGGTGTGAGGAGTTCTTCCAGCCTGCTGTAAATACTCTGACTTTCCTTTGGGACTCTGACTTTCCTTTCCCCTCTGTAAAAGTGGGAAATCTCTTTTCCCACTCTTTCATCTGGCCTCTCGCCCGCTCTCTCCTCTGCCCCGGGGGGTTGGCCATCTCCAGGTGACTATCCAGCAGCCCAGAGGCAGAGCCGTGGTGTGGTCCATGCTCGTGGTGTCCCCATCTCTGCCAGCTGCAGGCGCAGGGCCGTCAGCTCAGCCCCATGTCTGGGACACATCATCTGGTGGACTCTGAGAGTCTCAAAGGGGCCGAAATGCTAAATCTGGCGTTACAAAATAGAAATTAAACCTACATTTTTAAATAAGCATAATGTGTGCGATACAGACTTGGTTCTGTGCAGAAGGCAAACCTAAATCTGAAACTGGAACAAGAAACAAATGTGTGAAGTCAAGCTGAAGGAACCACAACTCCCCTCGTGCAGCCTGTGCCGGGCAGCTGGTTGTGTCTCTGCTGTGACCTTGGGCTGTGAGCCCGACCCTGGGTGTCCCCACGAGCAGGTACCCATCTGGGGTGCCAACGAGGGCTGGTGAAGGCCACGAGAGCCATCACAGTTATGGAAGGGCTGCGTTGAGACACGGTGCTGCTTCCCAGGCGAGCCCTGGCTGGTTTGGGTCAATTAATTGATGCTTTGGCTTCTGTCCCCAACGTGGTGGCTTCCCTTTCAGAGGGAGGCTGTGGAGAGACGTGGCTGTGCGGCTGCAGGACAAGAAGCAGCCATGGAGTCGCTCGGTTGGGTGTTGACTTAACGAGTTGCTTATTCATTTGGTTGCCACCACGGGCTCCCTGTGGCCAGGCCACGCCACCGCCGAAACCGAGCTGGCCACGGACCTTAACGTTGGCTGGTTTCAGTCAACACAACTTGAAAGTTCTCATTTGTCCCCCCGTGTGTTTAGAGTTAAAAAGGTGATTATTTGTGCACGCTGGGAGGGAGCCCAGTGCTCGGGGCGCTCCCTGGGGACCGTTAAACACTGACCAGGCACGGGGGGACGATGCTGGTGTCCCATGGGAGGAGGACCCAGGGCTGGCTCTCCCTTCCCAACCCGGGGCATCTCTCACTTGTGCTGCCTCTGCTTTTCCTGTTTCAGTACTCAGCACCTCTCGCTTCTGTCCCTTTGCTGTCCCTGTTGCTGATAACTGTTGGAATTCTTTGCAGCACCTCTTTCCACAGCGTTTCCGAGGTGGCCGCAGCCTGTGGGGGCCGTGGCGGTGGCTGGAGCTGGGACACCCTCTGCCCATGGGGCTGGGGGCTGCCTTACAAAGAGCTCTTTGCATTGTCACCCACATCATTCAGTGACAGAGCCCATTCTTGGCCCAGCATGGTTCATCCTGCTCTTCCTCCCAGGAACCATCCTGACTTTGGCCCTGCTCATCTTCCACCTCTGGAGGACAAGGCTTTTCGACATATTCAAGAGCTTTACCCGTCTTGAATCTACCTTGAGGGAGCCATAAAGGCTTGCAGGAAAGCTCCTCAAAACATACTCATTTTTTTTCCTAAAGATACGTATCTGGGAATTGTGGAAAACGGGTTATTTCAGTCATTTAGAGCAGAGCTCATGGCTGCTGGGAAGTGCCGCGGGGCAGAGCCGCCCCAGCAGCCTCCCCTCTGGAAGCGGCACCGAGGGGGATGCTCCAGATCATTCCCACTGCGCCTCTTCTCTCTCCCATGGCCATCTCTGCAGTGATGCACCCTGTTCTCTCCGGGGTGAGTGATGCCAGGGGGACACAGGTACTGATGGGCTCTCCTGGCTTCTCCCCACAGTGTCCTGGACAGCCCCGGCCGCCTGGACGAGGAGCACAGGCTGATTGCCCGGTACGCCGCCCGCCTGGCCGCCGAGGCTGGAAACCCCGTAAGTCCACATCCATCCCTCTATATCCACAGCCTCCTGAGCAGCTCAGCCCCGAGAGCTGCCTGAAATCATCGTTCTGGGGTTGTTGTTGTTGTTGTTGCTCATTCGGCTGATGCCAGGGAGCAGGAGCCTCCCCTGGTTTCCAGCAGGAACGCTGCCTTCTCCCGCGGCGGGGGAACAGCCGGGGAAACGACAGCACAAACGATGAGAAATGAGGTCAGAGGAGGGGAGGGAATAAGCAGATTAGTCCAGCTTAGTCTAGAGAAGAGATAAATACGTAGATACCCCAGGAAAACAAATCATGGATCAAACGTTACGGAATAGATTTATTCCAGAGGGAAGGAGCCCTTCCAGAAGGAAGGTGTCCTGTATGTTTCCAGTCTCTTATAATGAAAGGAACTCAAGGAAACACCCAGCCAATTTTAAATTGGTAAAAATAAATACTGCTTTAACAGCAAAGCTGTAGGAGGTGGTGGCAGTCAAGAATTCACTGTAGTTCTGCAGGATACCAGCTCTCCTGCCTGGGCAGAGGGAGGGCAGCGTTTGCCAGAGCGAGAGCGATGGTCCCTGGTGCTGCCAGGGATTCACGCCTGCCCTTTTCCAGCCTTTCTGCCCAGGATGCTGCCCTGGAGCAGCTCAGCTTAGCATCATGGAATCATAGAGTTGTCCGGGTTGGAAGGGACCTTTCAGATGATGGAGTCTGGCCATCAGCCCAACACTGACCCATTCCAGGACCTGATTCTGCTGTGAGGTGTCACCGTGGCTGGAGGAGCATCCTAGTGCCAGTGTCCTCGCCCACCCTCTCATGTCGTGTTTGTGGTGTAAATCCCCCTGAGTCCTTTCCAGCAAGGTGGGCTCTCGCCGCCTCCAAAGTGTCTTCAGTGTGTGCTTGGCCCGTGGTCTGACCTTGTCATGCAGATGTGACCAGATGTTTTCCTTCTGTAAAACTTTAATAGAAAATAATTATGCTTTTTAAACATTTTGACCTCTGTCAGCTGGTGGGGTTACATTTCTGGATCCATTCGGTTCACTGCAACCATGTTCCTGTAGAAGAGCTAAGTCAGTAGAGTGCAAACGTCCTGTTTAGTTGGAAAAGGAAGGGATTTCTGCATCATCTTTGTGTAAAACTGAAGCTGTTGAGATGGCAGTTGCTGAGTCTGTTTCACTCGGGGAGGCAGTGGGAGAATTCCTACTCACAACCTGACTCTCAGGTAGTGAGACAGAAGTATCATGAAAATGAAAGAGTCACAGTATCGGTTCTGAGATAACCTGGTGGTTTAAAAATCTGTAAATGGCCTCGAGCTGCTTGTGTGTTCAAAGGGGGTCGAAACAGAACCTACGTGGAGGTGAGGAGAGCAGCACGGAGAGTTTGCTGGGGCTTTGCAAAGACCTTTGATAAATTCCTGCTTCCTTTGCGCCCAGAAGTTGCTTCCTAGGGCTGGTGTCAAAGCGTGGCAGGGAAAGGGTGGAGGTGGGACACGGCACAACGGGTGTGTTTCCATTGCCACTGACAATTAGCAGCTGGAAATGTAAAGGTTGGTTACTGGGCTGCTGTTTAGTCACAGCCCAGAAACACCCACCAGCCGAAAAGGCTGTATTTTTCATATTTGGAAGGAATAAGAGGTTAGAAACCCTTTTCCAGATGCTCTGCTGAGGTTTGTCAGCCACGGCCCTTTTTTATTCGATGCCCTTCTTGTAGCGTGTGAACAGAAAGAGAGAAAAAACCTGCCTTTTGCTGGATTGGCATGGCTGGGGGCTGTGCCTGCCCACAGGGCATCAGGACAGTTCTTGCTGGGCCCAGCCCCGGTAACGGGAGAGCAAGCAAGGGAGAAGGTGATGGGATGAACCATAGGAAGAAATGAGTGGAGAGCCAGCCAAACCTGGGGTAAATCCCAGCTTTCAAGGTGGCAGCTTCCTCTGTTTGTCTCCCTCTGCTGATCTGGTCACATTATGGGCCTGAGGTAAGAAAAAAAAACAAGTATTTCTTACCCAGCACCATCTTTTTAACAAAAATGGGGCCTGAGAAGTGATCTCCCGTGTCCCCAGACATCGTTCCCTGCTGTCCCTCACCAAATCCCTGCTACATACATAGCAGATGCTCCATCAGCGCTGCCCCGTCACTCCCATGCAGGGAATTCTGAGGGACTGTGTGCTTTTAAGAGAAGGGGTGATGGTGTTTCAGGCTGAAATATTTCAGGAGAATACATGTATGCACAGCCAGAGGGGGAGCAGCCCTGGGCCCTCCGGTACCCGTGTCCCACACACCAGTTCATCACCTCCTCTCCCACCTGCTCTGCCTCACCCCTTTTTCGCCCTGTTTCTCCTGTTGGCACACCCCCACTGCCCCCCAAACTTCTGCCCATGGACTTGGTCAGGGTGATTTCTCCAAGCACTGGTCAGTATCTGGTCTGTGAGCCCCAGGAGTTCCTGCTGCTTCCCGATGGAGAGCGACCCACCAGGGTGGGCAGCAGAGGTCCCGGGGGCAGTGGGCTGCTGGCAGGGCTCTGCTGACCGGTGCAGCCTGGCTGCCAGGAAAGGCACAGGCACCTAATAAATATGAGATAAAACTCAATTATGGCTGAGTGGATAATTAGGTTGAGTTATGTGGATGAGTTGCAATAATTAGGTTCTTGCCCACGTTGCTCTTCTTTGAAAACAGCGTGTGGTTGCTCTTCCCTTAACGTTGAGCACTGCTAAAACCTATCATCGTCCCATCTAATTACAGCTACTCTACCTACAGCCTAAATCCTGTTTGTGATGTTCCCTTCGTGGAACTTTGCTGTTTAGGCATTAGGCATTATTGAATAACTGGGGTTTTAATGAAGAAAGAAGAAGTAAACCAGATTTCCTGTTGTACATCGTTGCAGGATGAATCTGCAGCTGGGTTTTTGGATCATTTCTTCTCCTCTTCTTCTTCCTCCTCTTCTTCTTCCTCCTCTTCTTCTTCCTCCTCTTCTTCTTCCTCCTCTTCTTCTTCCTCCTCTTCTTCTTCCTCCTCTTCTGGATGTGCCCCATCCCAGACACAGCCCTTGTCAGGGTTTCCAGCCCAGGCTGTGGGTATCACACCCCGGCACCCGGGGAATACGGGGCGGGATCCAAACCCTTGTCAGTCTGCGGTAACGGGTGATGAATCTTTTGTCTAACTTCTCTCTGTTCCTCACCCCGCAGCCTCGCCCTCCAGCAGACCTGGGCTTCAGCTTCGACGCCAATAAACAGCAAAGGCAGCTGATAGCAGAGCTGGAAAACAAAAACAGGTAAAGCCAGCTTTGATCACTCTTGTTTGCATAACAACATTTGAGGGGAGAAAACCTTTTAGTCCTTTGCTTTGCTGCTTTTAACCTTCTGTATTCCATCAGCCAGCCTGTGCTCCTGGATATGTTGTTGGGAGCTGTGGCTGGCTCCTTCCCATAGAGCTGGGTGTGAATGCAGCTGTGGTGCCCCACTTCCCCAGGGAATGGGTTCATCTTCCTCATCACCTCCTCACCCTGGCTTCCCTGGGGAGCGGGTTCATCTTCATCACCTCCTCACCCTGGCTTCCCTGGGGAGTGGGTTCATCTTCTTCATCACCTCCTCACCCTGGCCTTCCCTGGTGCTGAGCCCCCGGGGCTGCGTCGCCAGCTG
Organism: Thinocorus orbignyianus; assembly: GCA_013400375.1. Taxonomy (NCBI): domain Eukaryota; kingdom Metazoa; phylum Chordata; class Aves; order Ciconiiformes; family Thinocoridae; genus Thinocorus; species Thinocorus orbignyianus. The sequence goes on from VXBW01000925.1 coordinate 64,215, forward strand.
CAGCCCCAGCAAACTTCTCACAGCAGGAAAGTAAATCAGCTGAGACCAATGGAGCGAGCGGGTTGGAGAGATGGGGTGAGGAAACGCAGCTTGAGAAGGGTGAGGGGTTTGGGGGATTGTTTCTGGAAAATAAGGATGTCTGAATAAATAGGAGACAGGCTGTAGGAGATGGCTTTCTTCTGGCCATGGGCTGGCAGCCCAGCAAGCCCCCTGCTCTCTGGGCTGCATCCCCAGCAGCGTGGCCAGCAGGGCCAGGGCGGATTCTGCCCCTCTGCTCCGCTCTGGGGAGACCCCAACCCCCAGTGCTGCCCCCAGCTCCGGGGCCA
>VXBW01000925.1:64636-91446 GCA_013400375.1 Thinocorus orbignyianus
GGTGGGAGGTGTCCCTGCCCAGGGCAGGGGGTGGCACTGGGGGGCCTTTAAGGCCCCTTCACACCCAAACCACTGTGATTCAATGATTTTTCCTGCTGCAGGGGGGCTGTTAGGAGGTTGAGCTGTTTTTATCAGGGTGCTGCATTTGCACTTAGCACATCTCAGCACCCACATCTCCAGTTCGTGTCTCTCAGGACCCAGCCGCTGGGCACCGTGTGGCACTGCTGGGCTGTGGTTGCCCACGGAGCCTCCTCGGTAGCCTGGTGATGTGCTGCCCTGGTAGCCCTGCTCAGCAGCGCGTCTGAGCTCGCTGCCTGCACAGCCCCGGCCAAGGTGCCCTCAGCAGAGCAGGTACGAACCCTGCTGCGGGTGGGTGTGGAGGAGAGCCAGTTCCTGGAGAGCAGCTCCGTCCTGGCACCCTTCACTGCGCTGCCGAGAGACCTTGCGGGCGCTTGGAATCCTTCCTGGAGATCAGCGATAAGGGAGATCTCAGTCAGCACTGGAACAGATCCCTGCGAGGGCAGGGTCTGTGAGCTCAGCAGTTTCAGAAAGGAGCTTTAGACAGGACAGATCAGCATCCTGGCTCTCAGGAGGATCTCATTTCCATTTTAATAAGCGAGTCCCTGGCCGCTGGCGCTGCCTTCCCTCACCCCTGGGTCCCAGCGCTGCCTCACCTTCCCTTGCTGGGACCTGGAGGACCTCCAGCAGCTCTTCCCAGGTCCTGCAGGAGCCCTGCCCGGGGCAGGGGGATGGTGACGGCTGCTGGCACGGCTGGGGATGCAGCAGTGTCACCTCAGAGCCCTCCCTGCGGCACCCACAGCGCCCATCCTGCTGAAAATGGAGCCTTTCCCTCTTAGAGCAGTCCCAGGCAGGTTTGGGAGAGGGGTCACCAGCGCATGGCATGAATGATTTCACACTTAGTATGACCAAGAGACACCTTTTCTGTGTGTTTTACAGAATTCCTGGTTGGGGGGGTCTGCGCCCGTCCCACTCAAACGAAATTGCTGCACTTTGGCCAGAAAAGAGCCCTCCAAGGGCTGGAAGGACGTTTGAGAGCGGTGCTCAGCTTTTCCCTCTGTTGTTTCTCCAGGGAGATCCTGCAGGAAATCCAGCGGCTCAGGCTGGAACACGAGCAGGCCTCCCAGCCCACCCCCGAGAAGGCCCAGCAGAACCCCACGCTGCTGGCCGAGCTCCGGCTCCTACGGTAAGAGAAACCCCCAAAACTTGGGCAAATTGGGTGCCCGGGGCCATCCCCCCCGGGGTGACACAGACCATGGGCTGGGGATGGGGAGAGAACCTTCCAGCTCTCCTGCAGGATCCCTTCAGATACCTTGGAGCAGCCTTCCAGGATCTGAAGGAGCTCCAGGAGGGCTGGAGAGGGGCTCTTGGTCGGGGAGTGGAGGGACAGGACAAGGGGGAACGGGTTTAAATTGGAAGAGGGGAGATTGAGATGAGATCTTAGGAAGAAGTTCTTTGGTGTGAGGGTGGTGAGGCACTGGAACAGGTTGCCCAGAGAAGCTGTGGCTGCCCCATCCCTGGAGGGGTTCAAGGCCAGGATGGATGGGGCTTGGAGCAACCTGGGGTGGTGGGAGGTGTCCCTGCCCATGGCAGGGGGGTTGGAACTCGATGATCTTTAAGGTCCCTTCCAGCTCCAGCCATCCTGTGACTCAATGAAAGGACAATCTCAGCCCATGCCCAGTGACCTTCAAACCATATTTTAAGACTGTTGGATTCTGGTGATGGGCAATATATTCCAATTTGCCTCTTTTTTTAAAGTGTGGCCCAGCATTCCTTAGACCATAGGAGACACTGCACCTTGGCCGTGCCAACGTTCATCCTTGAATTTCCTTTTGTACCGGTCGCTTCTTTATTTTTTTTCAAATGTAAAATAACACCAAACAGCCACATCTTAAATCCCCAGAGGTGGGCATCTGTACAAGCACTGTGGGTTTCCTGGTGCCAGGGCCAGGGGAGTCACTTCCCTGCGGTTCCCTGGGTTCTGCTGGAGGGAACATGTTGAAGATGGTCCGTCACGGCGGGGACAGCAGCGTCTGTGCCGAGGCTCCGTGCAGAGGTGGCGGCTGCTCCTTCCAAACACCTGCAGCCTTTTCTCCTCTTTTTTTTCCCCCTTCCCGTGGCTCATCCCTGCGTGTCTGAGAGCCCTGCGGGATGCCTGGCTCTGACACCAAGGGAGTTCTTAAAGGGAAGCAAAAAGCAGCCTTTTTAGCTCAAAACGCAAGGCTCTGGAAAGGGCTTCCTGCTGCTGGGTGTGGATTCCTGGGTCTGGAGTGGAAGCCTGGCTGTTCCGTTCAGCTCGTGCCCACTGCCCCGTCCCTCACTGTTATCATTATTTTTAAACTGGAGGCAGGGGGGAGCGATGGGCACCGAGGGCACGGTTACATCTGGGTGAGTTTCCTGAAGTGGTTCTGAAACCCCCCGGAGGGCTGTTTCCTGACTCTCTCCCCCGTGTCCCTGGAGCAGGCAGAGGAAGGATGAGCTGGAGCAGAGGATGTCGGCGCTGCAGGAGAGCCGGCGGGAGCTGATGGTGCAGCTGGAAGGGCTGATGAAGCTGCTCAAGGTGAGGCGTCTCCCGTGGGAAACGCGGCACGTCCTCCTCTTCCCCGGCTCGGGAATTCCCTCCCGCTGCCCCCAGAGCTTTGTGCCCTACGTTATAAATCCTTCAGGAATTTGCACAAAGCCATGGCCGTGCTGTCTGTGTGATACAGACTGGCACTGCCATGGGTGTTCAGGTTCCTCTGCTGCTGCTGTGGTTGGAAGATGAAGGTTTGGAAGGTTTTAGGAGGCGTCGGGGCTGGGGATCTGCAGGCAGCTCCGGGCAGGGATTCAGCTTTTCCTGGTTGAACTGGAGAATACAGTGGGAGCTGTGATACAGACTGGCACTGCCCAGGGTGCTGCCTGTCCCCAGGGATGTGACACTGTCCCTGTGGTGTCCAGGGAGGTTCTGTGCTTCGGAGGGTGTCGGCGCTGGCTCTGGTGCTGTCGGCTGGATTTCTGGTGAGGGCCCCTTACTCGTTTTCAGAGCCCTGCTCGAGCTGGGCTCCTGGTGGGTGCCTGGGTCTGAGGTACCACTGTGCCTTGATTCTTTCCATTCTCTAGTTGGACAAAAGCCTCTCTGGAAAGTGCACGGCCAAACGTTGGCCTTCTTAAAGAGTAAGACTCCTCTGGAAGAGCAGTGTGTCTGCAAGAGGTCCACGCCCAGGTGCTGTGTGACTCCGTTTCCCCTGCAGACGAGCACAGCCTCAGTGTTTATGGTTGGGAAGTTGGTTTTTCTGAAGTCAGTGGCTCTGCACACTCTGTTTTTTCCCTTTTAATTTGAAGCCAATCTCTTGCTAAATTCACCCTGATTTCTTCTGATCCTAAGTCTTCGTAAGCTGAAGTGTGATATTGCTGAAAACGGGCACCCAAAAATGCATTGCAGATTTAGGAAAGGATAAAAAGTCATTGCATTATGAACAGTTTGTGGTTCAGGTGACCATGGCCTGAGCAGTTTTCTTGCACACGTTTGAGGACAGGAATCAGTCTGGACATCTGCTCTGAGCCAGAGCCAGGCTCTGGTGGGAGTTTCCTGGAGATCTTGTCCTTCCGAAGCGCTCATAAACCTTCACAAATGAGTTCTCCCAGTCACCCGGGGTAAACGCCATCATCTCATTTGGGTGAAGGGCTGATCTGTTGGCTGGCTTGGCTTTCTGCTCTTGACCTGGGAAGCATCAAAGGCCAGGTGGAGTACCCTTCTCAGATGGACCTTCCTGCACCAAAGTGACCCACAGAGCTTGGCCCACCCAACTGCCTCCTTGGCCATCGCGCTCCCAACCACCCAAACAGTGTGTGGTCCCAGCCAGCTGGGCACGTGGACCGTGCTGTGGAGCAGCAGAAGACATCGACATCAAAAACACCCTGATGAGGAGATGGTAGAGGTGCTGCAGAGGGAAGGAACATGAGCATGAATGGCAGACGCTGCAGCTGAGGAGACACAGGAGGGAGGGGAGAGGACTGCGGAACGGGGAAGGAGCCGTAACTGACTCACATGTGCTAAGCTGGTGTTTTTGGGACCCACTCAGCAGGTTGAATCGTGCAGTTCAGCTCTGAGCTTGACAGAAACCGCACTGACATCTTCTGGGCTGTGTTATACAGAAGGTTCCTTTGGGAGCTGGCTCTTACTGGACTCTTCATTTATAGAATCACGGAATGGTTTGGGTTGGAAGGGACCTTAAAGATCATCTAGGTCCGACCCCTGCCGTATGACTCTAGTATGTTTCCATTAACTGCCCTGGTTCCCAAAATTGTTTGAAAACTACAAGGGCAAACAGGGCTGGATATGAGGAGAAAGTTCTTCCAGCGGTGGAGCCCGGGGGGGCTGTTCCTCCTCCATCCTTGGAGGCTCTGAGCAGCCTGGGCTGAGCAGGAGGGACGTGGGGACCACCTGAGGTCCCCTCCAGCCTGCCCTGTCCCCAGGCCCAGCACTGCTGCAGTTCTTTGGTTCCCCCCATGGCGTAACACGGCTCCTTGCCTTTCCCCTCCCCTGCTTCCCATGGAGCCTGGCAGCTTCTCCTTGATTAAAGCGTCTTCCAGAGAGACATCTGTTCTGGAGCTGAGGAAATCGAAGATGGAGAATTCTCTGCCAAAGCCAGTTTGCTTCCACAGCTAAAAATTGATGCCTCAGTTTCGGATTTAATGTATTTAGCTCCAGTTTGCACCCATTGGCTCTGGTGCGTGTGCTTCTCCCACCATGGAATTAAGGAGCATTTCAGCACCCCTGGTTTGTTCCTACACGGATACTCACTCACCTCAGCACAGGCACTTCTCAGTCTTCTCTTTTAAGAGAGTGGAGCAGGTGGGGCTGTCCCGAGCTTCTCCCCGCGCCGTGCCGCAGCCACTGCTATGCTGGGTGCCTCTGCCTTCTCCAGACTTCTCATAAAATTCCATTAATTGGGAAAAGAGCAAACTGCAGTGAATTCCTCCGTGAGTCAGCGCGGTGCAGAGCTGCGGGGGTTTCATTCCTCTTCATGGTTCCTGTTCCTGCACCAGTGGGTGCTCTCTGGGAGCTCTGTGGTGCCCGCACCTCACCCAGGCCCAGGGCGCTGCTCATTTGGTACCAGTTTGGCCTCCAAAGGAGCTGCAGGTTTGGAAACACCTCACATCTCGGCAGCTCCTTTAGGAGCCACCCTTGTAATACATTCCAATGGCAAAATCAGGTTGATTTGGCAAGACTCTTTTCCATGATGTTGTAACGCTTCCTGTATCGCTTCTTAGCCGAGCCTCGCATCAGCATCTCTCCTACTTTGCATAAATTAACGGTGGGGTAGGATGTTTATGCTCATTTAACTTGTTTTACTTCCCTTTTTGAGTTTCGGCACAACACAGCACCTTCCAGTCCTGGGTGTTCCGAGACCTGATGAAAATTACCGTCACCGTAGTGGGTAACTCCTCCTGGGATTGTTTCCAGTCCTAGCTGCCGGCTGCCCAGCCCCGCCACCCTAAAAATACTCCTTCTAGCAGATGGTTCTTGACACCTTTTCTCATTGTTAGTGGAAAGTCCATCACTGTTTGCACATAGGAGCTGCCGGGGGAAAGTACTGTCAGTCAGGCACGGAGCAGAAGCACCGAGGCCTCTTCCCACGGTGAGCATTCCAGTGTGCCCGTGGAGAAGCAGCGAGGGGCACGGCGAGGCCCTGGTGTGCTCCTGGCAGTGTCTTCATCTCACAGGCTCCTTTTTGGCACTATTCAGCCCTGCCAGACACCGATTTTCCCCACAACCTTTTAGCTCTTACCATTCGGTGCACTTCAGAACTTTTCATGTATAATTTACACCAGCTGTGAAGCTTTTAGGGATTTTTCCATTTTCTTGTGCAGTAATTTTACATGTTTAATGCTGCCTTCATTTCACCATTTGGAGCTGGATTCAGCTTTGTCTGCCTTCGGTTATCCGAAAGTTTGGTGCCTCCGCTCCCTCAGGAAAAAGAGGAGGGAGAGAGAAGCCTGTGTCTGGAAGCACGTAGCTGTTCTCGGGAGGTTCATCCCGTCTTCCCGGGCTGTGATGGTTGGCCTGGAAGCAGGGAAGGGCTCTCAGCTCAGAGGTGATCACGCCCCAGTGATGAGTGTCCTGCTCTGATGTTTGTCAGCCCACACGGTGACCAACCCACACCCCTGGAATTTAGAGTTAAGGTTGTTCCTTGCATCAAGTGTCCTTCCATGTCTTGTGGCAACGTGTGTTGGCGCTTCTGTTGGGAGGTTCCCTTACAGGAATTTGTCAGGGTCTGCCCCCGAGGAGAATCATAAAACCATAGAATGGTCTTGGTGGGAAGGGACCTTAAAGCCCCCCCAGTGCCACCTCCTGCCATCCCCTGGGCAGGGACACCTCCCACCACCCCAGGTGGCTCCAAGCCCCCTCCAGCCTGGCCTTGAACCCCTCCAGGGATGGGGCAGCCACAGCTTCTCTGGCCAACCTGGGCCAGGCTCTCACCACCCTCACCCCAGAGAAGTTCTTCCCCACATCTCAGCTCCATCTCCCCTCTTGCAGGGTCAAACCCTTCCCCCTCATCCAGAGTCCCTCCCCATCTCTCCTGTAGGACCCCTTCTAGCCCTTCAGCCCTTCACTGAGTGCTGCCATGGGGTGTCTTCTGCTGGGTGGTCCCTTGTGAGACCCTGGCTGTACCTGTCAGGGTGACCTTGTTAATGCTCCTTGGACACGGGCTCTGCTGTTGGTGTGGTCACCAACATCCCCTTGGAGCAGAGCTGCCCAGTGCTGGCCGAGAACCATCTCCAACCATCACCCAGAGGCTGTCAGGTGCCCAGACCTGTTTTTGGAGGCACCTCGATCAGGGTGAGAAGGGATTTTAACAGCATGGACACGTGCAGATCATGCCAGAGAACAGGCCCTCACAAGTTTGTGCAGTAGTGCAGTCTCTGGGCCTGCAGAGCTGCTGCAGTAGCCACCACAGGGCTTCTGCTGGCCACGCTCCTCTCCTGGCTGCTCCAGCCAGAGCACGGCTGAGCAGACGAAGGCCCTTGCCCAGGAGATGCAGCCTGTGCCGATCGGTGGCCACCGCTGGTGGTACTGCCATCGGGGACTCTTTTCCAACAGTTTCTGTCTTCTTTTCCCCACCCAGGCCCTCTGTTCAGCCTTCCCTTTTCCCCAGGTCTCCAGGGGTGACTGGCTGCTTTTCCAGGGCTTTTGCTGCCAGCCACAGGGATGCTCAGCAGCCGTGTCCCATGTCACCTTCTCCATTTCCTCAGCGGTAATTTCCTCGCTGGCCGATGTGATGGTTTATGTGATAACTGCTCGGTCCTTCTAGCAGAGCTCCACACCTCCTCAAGGGCTTTTTCACATCTGTAATTAATGCTCAAGCCTCATTTTTCAAACTAACAACTTTTTTTCTGTAGAGTGGAGATCGTTTAAGATCTTTGCCCTGTCCTGTCTCACCATCTGGACCCATGAGTCCCAGTAGGAAGAACAACTGGACACATCTGGGGGTGCTGATGCTGAGCCTCCGTCTCCTTGGTCAGTGCTGAGATCTGCACCTGAAAGAACCCCAAAAATTGGGAGAAAAAAACTCAAAAGTGTATGCTTGGAAAGGTGGAATTCTCCATGGTCTTTCCCAGGGAATTCTGCAGAGCCCTCAGCGCAGCGTGAGGAGAACATCTGCTGAAGTGGTCGGTGAGAAGGAGCTGCTCTGAATGAAGGGACAGGTTCTGGGATGGTCGAACATCTGGCTCCATAATTCTATGATCCTAATCCCACGGGATATAAGTGAGGGAAGGTGGGTAAATGCGTCCATGGATTTCAAGGCTGGAAGGAGCTTTCATTCCATGACTTTTGTCTCCATGACCTGGATTTCTGGGCAGACGTGCCTACGGGTGGTCCTGCTGCCCTCCACACCGTGGCTCTGTGCAGGGCCAGCCCTGGAGGGGACACGCTGTTCTGACAGACCATCATCGCTGTTTCTGGGAGATGGGAGTCTCCAGCCCTGCTGGCAGCCCTTCCTCCAGCACGGGGGGCTGCTGCCCTGCTCCTCCTCACTGCCCACCCCGCAGGCACAGCAGCCACGGGACTCAACGGGTGCTGGAAACACGAGAGCAAAATCTGGGAAAGCTTTGGAACTGGGAAAGAAACCCTCGGCTGCGTGGTGCTTTGCTCATTCCAGGAAGGTTCCTGTAGCTGAAGTCGGGATGTGGCCCCGCTGCCCCAGCGGGATGCAGCTGTACCATGCTCTGCTTCAGAAGAGGATAAACCCATCCGTATTTCTCCTGTTTTGGTCTTCCCAATCGGCGGTGATCCCGACTGGCAAACCTTGCACTGCAACAAGGGACACTTGCTCTTCATCTTTGCCCTCATTTGGCCTCTTTGGTGCTCTCAGTCCCCGTGATCCCTCTCACTCCAGACCCGGTTGCCATCCACTCGTTCATTACCCCTTGGCATCCCACCTGCAGGTCCCATGGGCACTCGTGGCCCAGGGAAGTTTTGCCTCTCAGGGGATGACAGTTCGGGTCTCTGTGGTGGCAGATTGGTGCTGCATGGTCTCTCTGGTCTTTAGAGGAGGATGGTTTGATCTTCCTTGCCTTGAGGACAGCAAGGGAGCCTGTGGCAGGAGAAGTGAAGGCAGTGAGGGTTCTGCACAGAGGAAGAGATGTCCCGTGGGCATCCTGTCCCCTGCCCAGGGTGTCTGGTCCACCCCATGTGCACCACTTGGGCCATGTTAGACGAGCAGGGAGCTGTTGTGCAAGGAGCAGATGGCACCTCCACTTTCCCACCACAGCCCTCATCTCCAGCCCCCCGCTCCGTCCCCTGCCCTCTCTGCAGATGTCCCTGCAGTTCCCCCTGCTCTGTTCCTCTGTTGTGTGTGTTGTGCCTGTCTCCTTTTCAGACCATAATTAATCTCTCCTGTTTTCTCTCTTCACCTTTTTTCTCTTGCCAACGCCTGTAGGAAGAAGAGCAGAAGCAGGCAGTAAGTTGACTGTGGTCTGTAGGTGACCTGTCCTTTTGCATGAAATCACAGCCCCCTGTTAACTGGCTCCTGTGCAGATAAACCCCGGGAATGTGGGGTCCCCCTCACCCACAGACCCACGGGCAGCCCCCAGCATCCTGCAGCAGAGCGTGGGTCTGTGTGTGTCCCCTCTCCCTTGCAAATGCAGTTGGTTGGGGGGACCCTCCCGGTGGTTTCTGTAGGATCCTGTATGGTCATCCAGGCTCTCAGCTGCTTCGGGCTGCGCTTTGCTGGAGATTCTCTGGAGTGTTTTCCATGCTCAGGAAGCTTTCTTGTCTCTTCAGGAATCCTTCGCTTTGCCTCCTTGCCACGTACAAGTCCGTGCATGAAAACTAATTAATGACTTAATATTCCGGGCATGGATCCATATCATTCAGTCATGATATAGGCTCCTTGAATGAGTCCCCGTGTGCTCGTTGTAAACAGGATGAGTAAACTAAGCAGAGACAAGAACGCGTGTGCTCTGTGCCTGGTGTTCCTCCCCTCTGCCCGCCTCCTGCACCCCCAACCCTGTGCTGATTCCACAATCCACTCCAGAGGGAGCCCGTTTGCTTTTCTCAGGAATAGCCAGATGTTCAATGTCTTCCCTCCAGCAGAACAAATCCTCAGCATTTTGGAACACGCTTGTCTTTACTCACAAAGCTTTGCCGAAGGTGAATCCTGGGCTTCCCGTTGCTGGGAGGGAGGAGGGGGTTACGTGGGGTTTGTCAGGTGCCCGAATCGGGGATCTGACACGTGGATGGGAAATTCTGCTGACTTATTTTTGGTGAGGAAAGGCATGTTTCTGGGAAACTGCTGTTGCTGACACTGCTCGGGTGCTCCGTGCTGAAATGACACGGTGGTGGCTCCTGGGTGGGCTTTTGTTAGCGCTGTGACGTCAGTTTGAGAAGATGATGGTGGTAAGTGTGTGTCCTCCGTTGGAGCCAGGTTCTTCTCCAGTTGGTGAAGATTTATCCCCGGGTTCCCTGAGGCACCTTGCAGGAATTCCTTGCCTTAGCAAAGGGGCCAGACTGCAGCCCGAGGGAATCTTCAGGGAGTCTCCTGGAGGGAAGGAGGGCAACAGCCAAGGCGCTGCTGTCCCTGTCCTTCAGCTCCTGATGCACAATGTCATTGCCAGGAATTATCATCCGCCTGGAAACGTGGCATCATCCTGGCTTGTTTTTCCTGCGCCGTGATGTTCATAGTGATTATGGATAAAGAAAAAGGGTAAATATGAGATTAGAGGCAAAAAGTGCCAAATTTTACCTCTGCTTCCCGTGTGTCAGTAGGAGGATACGAGGCAGAAGTGGCTGCTGAAACAGTGTCAGCACATCACATTCTGTTGGGATCTATGGTGGATGGGCCAAAAATTATTTGGAAGCCAAGAAGGCAGATTTTGACCAACCAAAGGACACGTTGCTGAGCTGTAGGGACTGAAACTTCACCTCCTCACATGTGATGGGCTGGAATAGCTTTGAACACCCGAGAAAGCTGGAAATCCCAGGATACAGCACTCCACTTGGCTGAGAAACACCCAGAAACCACAAAAGAGCTGAGGTGGAAAGGCACCCCTGGAGCTCATCCAGTCCAGTCCCTCCACTCCAAGCCTCTCGGGACCTTGTCCCGTCACTGGACACCACTGAGAAGGCTCTGGCTCTGGTTTCTGCACTTCCTTCCACGAGGGATTTGTGTGCACTGAGTCCACCTGGGCTTCCTCTTCTTGAAGCTGAACAGTCCCAGCTCCTTCAGCCTCTCCCCAGATGGCAGATCCACTGGTTCTTTAGTATGCTGGAAAGTGTGGAGCACCACCTTAGTCCTGTGGAAGAGAATGCCCTAGTGATGTAGAGTGATGGTCATGGGTTGGGTCATGAGATGGCTTGGTTGTGGTGGCAACATGAGTTTCCATGAAGGGTGCAGGTGGGTGACAGGCAGAGACTCACTGGTGGGGACTGGCAGGACATCAGCATCCCCATCGGGAAGTTCTGCTTTCCCTGCAGTGCCACAGCTGCCAGCCAGGGGTGTCTGAGGGACCCAGCTCATCACAGAAATGTCCTCAAGGGGTCTAGAAGCTGCAGTGTCTCTTGGCCAGGAAAAGATGGCAAGCCAGGAGGAGTTTGTGTCAGGAGGGAGCCACTGTTTCTGAGCCCAATGTTTGTAGGCAAGTCCAAGTTTCCAGTTGATCTCCTGTCAAGATTTTGAGCGTTTCTGGTCAGTCTTTCCCTTTGCAGGCCTGTCCCTTGGGATCCACAGGGCCGGTCCTGGTGGCAGCCATGAGGAGCAGTGCCTCGGGCAGAGAGATTCCTCCGCAGCCAGCGCGTTAGGGCAGATGGTGTTCATAGTCCAGCAGGCTATTCTCTGCTGCTGCTGGGATTGTTGTGTCCCAGCTAGTAAAGCTCCTTGCCAGCATAGATCCTAATTTACAACAGCGCTGTTTTCGTGTCACAGCTGGTGAGAGCCTTAAATAATCTGCTAAATATTAAAACCTCTTTGTTTCATAGTCAAACGAACAGCCATCGGAGCGGCACCGCTCAGGGTTCAGAAGAACGTGGAGGGAATTCACGAAGATGTACATCACGTGGGTGATGTCTCTGGCGTGTAGTACAATTCCTACAACAAATCCAGAAGAGCGTCAAGGGCTCCTGCTCCCAACGCCAGAGAACTTCTCTAATGCCAAACAGGCACAGAAGTGGCCCCACAGCAGAGGGGCTCACATGGGAGCGCTTAAACGCTGGCATGGAAAGCTTTTCCTCTCAGAAGATGGTGGGAACGGCACCACACGGCAGAGCGGAGCGGGCTGGGGGGCTCTGAGGGTCTCACCAGTCAGGAGGAGTGGGCACGCTCTCACCCAACAGTCCCCGTGAAGTCCTGGGAGGGTTTCTCCTGAACCCCACGGAGCAGGAATCGGGAGTTCCCGTGTTCCTCCCATCATTCAGATGATTCGGAGAACATGGATGGTGGTTTCAGGCAGCTTCAGGAGTGCAAGGGCGGCCGTTAATGAGGTAAACCTTCTTAGAAACCTTCCCAAGAGATGGAGAAACCTGCAGGTGGGCAATTCCTGCCCTCAAAGAGCCCTGAGATGAGGGATTCTCATCGTGTTGATATCCAAATCCAAGAGCACTGTTGAGTTCTTGCATCAGCCCAAGGTCCTGTACGTCTCTCCAGAGGGATCACGTCTGGGTGACTCCCACCATCACACACTGATGCCTTCTACCAAAAATAGGAAGAATTCCTCCTAATGCCTCAACACCGTGGGGCCTCGTTCATCCGCAGGGTGTGCCTGTGGTCTCTCTGGATGAGCAGCATCTTCTTGGCGTGGGTGGGTTGTGCCTGCCCGCTGTACAGCTAGTGTGACCCAGCTGGCTCAAATGGCATCTGTACTCAGAGCCAAAAACTCCTCTGAAATAAGCAGGAGACCACCTTCCGGAGAGTAGGAGTGGACAGTCCTGGGAGCATAATCTAGAATGAGGCAAAACTGCCCTATTCCAGAAAAATTTAAGGAAAGGACCAAACCTGGTTCCCCAGCAGGCTGGTGAAGCTGGCAAGTGGAGCGTGGAGCCTCCGGCTGCGCTCAGCAGTGCACAGGGAGGAATTCTGTGAGGCTGGGGATGACGGGCACGAAGGTGCCAGCCCCCGTGCTCACGGGTTTTTCTTGGCCTTCAGGAGCTGGTGTCTGCAGGCAGGGCTAGGGATGGTGTGCCGGGGAACGTGTTGGGAACGTGCTGGCTGAAGTGTGTCACAGCCGTGCCAGGGAGCGTTCCAGCTCTGAGGGGCTGTAAATTATCTTGTCCCGGTGCCAGAAACACTCCTGGGCAGGGTTCAGTTCACTAATATGGACAGACACGGCTTTGGAATAAGCTTTGAGTTGGTGCCTCCTCTCCAAGAGCCGTGTTCATGGACCTCCTGGAGGACACCAACACCAGAAGGCTCCTGAAAGACCCGTTTAGATGCTACAGATTTGGAGTTGCGTAGGGAACTGGACTTCCCTGCCTGTGGAGTTTGTCTGTCACTGGACGTTTGGGTAAGGAAGGCTGGCTCTGTGCTGACTTCCAGTATTGGAGGTGGAGAAGACCTTACCCTTCTCTTTAGCTGGCAGCGCTGCCCCTAGCAGATGACTCTTTGGGTCTGAGGAGGAAGGCTTGGCAGGGAATGGCCATGGAAATGCGTCAGGGTCACTTTCTTCGAAGTCTCTTTGCTCTGGTGGATCACTCTGTCTGGTGGTGGCTGAGTGTCAGGTAAGGGACAAATCCCTGAACGTTGTGGTGGTGCTTCCTGTCGCCATGGGAGGAGTGAGGGGAAATGTGGAGCTGGTGTCTGCAGAAGACCTGGGTTCTGTCTGCAGAGAAACAAAATCCTTCTCACCACGTCAGTGGAGCATGGTGGGAAGAAAAGGCTCTGGGGAGACCTCGGAGGCCCTTCCAGTCCCACCAGGGGCTCCAGGAAAGCTGGGGAGGGACTCTGGATGAGGGAGAGGAGCCCTAGGATGAGGATCCGAGTAAATGTAGAACCTGGTTGGGTCTGGTGGGTTGGGATGACCCTGCTGCTGGAGGGAGGGGGTTGATGAAGAGGTGCAGGAGCCTCTTCGGACCCTTGATGGGACCGGGGGGGCTGTTGCTGTCGGTCCAGAGGGGACCCAGTCCTCCTGTCCCACTTTGGAGGCACACAAATGGCACGAGGGACTAATTCCTGTCTAGCACTAAGGGAACTAAACCTGCAGAGAGCACTTCGAGGTTTTCAGACCCGGAGCAGCCGGAGGTGTTTCCCAGCGCAGCCGTGGGGAAGGCTGTGGTTCCCCGCTGCCCCTGCGGAGGTGGGAGCCGCAGGGCAGGAGGGCTCTGCCGGGCCCCGCTCCATTCATGCCTTCCCTCAATCACATTCCTCGGCACTTAATCACGCCTCGGACCGTGCAGCCACGAACAGGCAGGAGTCTGTTGGGTCTCTCGTCCTCCCCAGGCCTGCCGTCGCTGGGACACGTGTGCCAGGAGCCAGCCGGGGGGGAAAGTAACCCTGGTTCCTTCTGGTAGGCTTCCACACCAGCGGGAGGGCTGGGATTTGTGCCCTGAGCAGAACCTTCTCCCGAGAGCCTGCTCAGAGGGAAAAGTTTTCAGTTTTTACCTCCCAGAGGTTGCTGTTTATTTGTTGTTGGTGTAGTTTTAGTGTGTGTTACTGGTGAAAAGAGGGTTTAGAAATAAAGCAGTGTTAGAGCAGAGCCCCGGCCAGTCCCTCCAGGAAAGCTGGGGGGGACTCTGGATGAGGGAGGGGAGCCCCAGGATGAGGGGAAGGGTTTGACCCTGCAAGAGGGGAGATGGAGCTGAGATGTGGGGAAGAACTTGTTTGGGGTGAGGGTGGTGAGAGCCTGGCCCAGGTTGGCCAGAGAAGCTCTGGCTGCCCCATCCCTGGAGGGGTTCAAGGCCAGGTTGGAGGGGGCTTGGAGCCACCTGGGGTGGTGGGAGGTGTCCCTGGATGGGCTTTAAGGTCCCTTCCCACCCAAACCACTCTGTGATTCCATGATTCCTTTCCCTGGGCAGCAGTCACTACTCAAGCATTTATCTTTATAGGGGTTTTTAGGGACCGTGCTACAGCAGCATTCCTAAAAAAAAGGTGAAGCCAGAAGCTTCTGCACCTGCACTGACCTTTGGGAAGATCCAACCTGGAAGAGGCTGGATGCCATTTCTCAGGTGGACCTTTTAGTGGCAAGCTCCAGTTGAAGCAGAAGCAGGTGGTGAACACCCAGGGGCAGGGTCGTGGTGCGGTGTGTGTCCAGTGATTGTTCTGACCCATGGACTGAGCACTGGGCTGTATCCTCTGGGAACATTCCATCAGTCACCAGTAAGGATCCCACAGAGCGGTGGGGGCTGTGGAAGATGTTCTCCCACCACGTGGGTGTTTCTCTCCTTTCTCCCTCTCTCGTGAGCCCTCACTCTGGTGCGTTGGTGGTATCTCATGACACGTTGATGTTTCCACCAAAGCAGTTGTTGCCCCGGTTGGGGACAGTTGTTCATGAGCCTGTAGGTGCTGTGTTTCCGCTGCGGAGACACCGTGAAGGCGACGGGAGAGATGCACTTCCCAGGATTTGCATTTGGTTTCTGGCAAGATGGGATTTTGCTTGATGTTTGTTTAGTCCCTGAGAAACGTGAGGCTGGTGATGAGTTTGGCAGGACTGAGCGCCGGGGGACAGAGCTCTGGAATAATTTATTCATTTTAGGGTATATCCTTGGAGCACGGGCCGTAGTTGGTTAAACGATTATCCTTGTGGAGTCCAGGATGCACAATATTTCTGGCTGCATTTCACAGCCCTGCTGGCTCCTCCAAGACAATGTTTTCCTCGCTTGGTCGTCAAGGACCTGCTCCGGAGGTAAATAAGCTTCTCAGTAGCGCGGGCGATGCACGCACGCTGCTCCCTCCGGATGCCAGCCAGCGGGATGTTGAATTCCCTGCAGCTTCTCATTCTTCTCTGCTCCAGCACTGTGGTTGGGGCCCAAACACAACTCTCTGGTGCCACGAGCAGTGGGTGTGCCTGGCTGTTCCCTGGCATTTTAGTCTTCACCAAACTGCAGGACCGTACACTTTCATATTAAATGGAGTGCGTCTGCTGCAGAGACAGGGAAAGCTGGGACTTCTTTAGCCATTCATTGAGCCGGGGAGGTGTGGATGGAATTCAGACAAGAGCTCCTTCCCGTGCCTGGGCTGTGGCTGCGGGGAGGGCTGTCCCCCTGCGCAGCCACGGCACACACGGCAGGAGCCCGCGTTGCAGCTGGAGATGCCCTGACTTCATCCCCAAGGATGAAGGTCCCTTCCAACCTCGGTGGTTCTACATTTCCCTGCTCCACACCTTGCAGGGATGCTGTCCCCAGAGCCTCCCCATGGACATCCCATGGGATGGAAGGTGTGTGATGCTGCTAACGCAGAGAAATTCCCATTAAACGCCCTTCTGGTGCATCCCTAATACTTTCCCTCCTGTCGCTATCCCGGCCTCGAAGGGTAATCAAAGCCACGTGGAGGACATCTGGATCCAGTGCCGGTTTCTACGGCACCTGGCCCTTATTAATAGTAATGAGGAAATGGCAGTTTGGGATTTCTTGACCTCACGTGCAATTCATTCCGTTGGGCAGAGCCTGCTCCCAGCTGGCGGCGGTTTGGGGCTGGTTCCCTCATCTGCTGCCCAGACGTTATCGCCGCCTTTCGGCCCCTTCCTTTGTCAGGAGCCATCCCTTTTTCCACCTCCTCTCTTTATAAGGGTTGTCTTTTTTTCAAAGGGAGTCCCAAAACATCTTGTTAGAGCATGTTACACGCCGCACCGGGGCTGAGGTATGGCCCATCCCTCCGAGCATAAATCACCCCTTTACCAACTGTGCTGTAAACTTTTATCTTTTTGAAGTCGGTGGTTTCTGCTGGGTTATTGGCCCCTCTCCAATTTGTTCTTTATTTCCCCAGCCCACAAATACACTCCTGCACTCCCGACTCCGGGGGAAGGGAAGAGCCACGAAAAGACACAACCCCCTCACTGCCAACGCGACGTGTCACCGAGGTCTGCATTGGTGACGTGCCCCAGGGAGCCGGGGGGGCTCTGCCCCACCGTTGTCACACGGGGTATGCTGTCAGTTTTCCTTGGAGAGCACCCCAAGGGGAGATCTTTGCTGAGCTTGCTCTAGCTCCTCCGTAGGCTGGCTGGAAGGTGGCCGGGTGTCCTCCAAGCTGGTGGCCACATGGGACCATTTGTGGTGCTCCCCAAAGGGCGAAGCCTGTGTGCTGTGCTTTCCTCTTTCTGTTGTTGTTCTCGTTGTAGTTACAGCTGATCTGGAGCGTGCTAGGAGTGAGACAGAGAGACCTGGAGAGTACAGATGCGGTGCTGTTTGCTGTTAGGGAAATGAGATGAACTCAAGGCCCTGGAGGTGATGGGGTTGGGTGTTTGCTGGCTCAGATGCTGTGTTTGCCACCAAGGAGACGGCTGCCCCCTGCACTGCGACAGCCCCCAGGTACAGCCCAGCCCTCAGGAACAGCAAAATACTTCCCAGAGTCACCCGCCGGTGTAAATGTTGCACTGTACCACAGAAAGGGGGGAAAAACCATACCTGGAATCAATTTATCCCCAGTGCCAGATCAAAATAGTCTTAGGTAAGAGCCCGGTTGTATGAAATATCTGTTCCAGCTGCAGATTTGGCCTTTCACGGTGCTTTCAGACCCAAACCTCTTGGGGCTTTTATTTATCAAAGTTAAATGAAAGTTGTTCTAACTACTAAAATCATCGTGTAATCCAAATTGGGTTTGGAGAGAAGGGCTTGTATTGTGTTTGTGATTTGGTCTGACTACTGTAAATACCCCGGCAGTTCTGCCAGCCCGGAGCAGATGGGCCTGCATCCAGGCAGAGTGAGAGCAGCAGGGAGAGAGGCGCCTGTTGCGACAGGATGAGGGGTGATGGGCTGGAGCTCAAAGAGGGAAGAGCCAGACTGGATCCCGGGAAGAAATGGTTCCTGGTGAGGGTGGTGAGAGCCTGGAACAGGTTGGCCAGAGAAGCTGTGGCTGCCCCATCCCTGGAGAGGTTCAAGGCCAGACTGGATGGGGCTTGGAGCCACCTGGGGTGGTGGGAGGTGTCCCTGCCCAGGGCAGGGGGTGGCACTGGGGGGACTTTCAGGTCCCTTCCCACCCAGACCACTCTGTGATTCAATGACCATCTCCCTTGAGCATGGAAGCAGACTTTGGCCAAGGCCATCAGGAGGAAACAGGCAGGAGCTGAGCTCCATCATCCCCCTACCAGGGCAGCCACTGCCAAAGCTCTTGAGATGTTCATAGCAGTTACTTGGTGTGGTTATTCGTGGGAAGGGGAGATCAGGCTTGATGTCTAGAAGGTCATTCCCAGCACTGTGCTGCCCTAGAAACAGCAGGCGACTGGAGACTACTAGAATTCATGAGTTGTGGAGACTATTGATCGCGTCCCTGGTGGTCATCAGTGAAATCTCTTTTGGGAATTGCTGACGTGGGTGATGTCCAACCGCGCTCCTGTACTGGCCTTCAAGCCACCCGCACTGAAATGGTTGGAGATGGGAGCTAAGCCCATCTGCCAGGATTCATGTGTCTGATCCCATCCCTGCTCTCGCTCCTGGAGGTGTCAGTGAGACCCATCTGCTGAAGGGCTGGTGACTGCCAGGGCCCAAGTTCTCCTGCGTGCCCATCTGCAGGCTGCCGGCCCACAACAGCCAAGCCCAGCTTTTATCACCCCAGAGCAGGGTGATCCTCTCCCTCTTAAAACTCCAAGGTGGACACAAGGGACACGGGAGCTGGTGAGACAGCAGGGGACACTTCTGAAACCAGGAGCAGCATGGAGTGATGATGGAGAACATCAAGGCTGCAGGCACTGGGTTTCATTCTGTGAAATTCTTAGTCGTGATTCTGTGATTCCCCAGGAAAGGGAATAATGGAACAAGTCTGGATCTTTCAGGAGGTGGTGTTCATGGGGTGGATTGTGCTGCCTGACATCTCTGCTCCCTGCTGCCACCCCTCAGGCCACCAGCTCTGCCCGGGCAGCAGCTGCTCTCGCCACGTCAGGAGCACCCGCTGCTCTGCCCAGAGGGGAGATCCCAAAATACAGCGGAGCCCTGCAGAGCCGTGTGTGCCGTTGTGCTGCCAGCTCTGCGAGTCTGCTGAGGGATCTGGGAGCTGCTGGAGAATGAAATCCAAGGAAGCTCCCTGCTCTGCCCGGGGCAGCAGAGTGGAAGGGGCAGCAGCCGTTGGGTGCCAGCCTCTGCTTCTCATCATCCATCGTCTCTCAAGTGATGCCTCTCCGGGAGCGTGCGACGAGGCAGCACACGCCTGGTGCTGGAGCAGGGACCTGACGGCAGTTTTTATCTCCAGTGGGGTTTTTCTTTCAAAGACAGAGCTTTTTTTCCCTGCTGCTTGACCCAAGAGGACACAAAAAGGTGCCTGTGTCTCGAGTTCGGGATGACGATGCCAGCTTTTTTCCTCAGGGTCCTTCAACTCAACAGGGATGTGCCCTGTTGTTACTTTCCTGTGTCAGACCCTGGAAAAAACAGGAGGAGCAGCTGATATGGTCGTCCTGGGAACAAAATCTACAGGGATTTGTCTGCTCTCGGTCAGCAAGAAACTTCTGATGAGAGGCACAACGTCTGGCCCCGGTGGTCAGTGTGTGCCCCGTGCGCAGGTGATGCCCCAGCACCTACATCGTGCCCCGTGGGGGTCCCCGGAGTCATCCATCGGGGAGTTTTCCATCAGAACACACAGTCCAGAGCGATGGGAGAGGAGCTGTGGGAGCGTTCCTGGGGCCCTGCTCTCACACCGAGGGGACGAAGCCCTTCAGGACATGTCCCTGTGGCTGCAGCTCACACAGCATCACATCAGAGCCTCTCCTGGTGCGTCAGATCCCTGCCCGTGTGGTATTCATTAGCTGGTGAGCCACTCCTTCCCGAGATCAAAGGAGCTTCGCCGGGACACGAGGAGCTCGCTTTTAACAACATGCCTCCAGCAGCTGTGAGGCCATGGAGAAACCTCCTGCCTTCTGCCACGTGTGCGATCCTCGGGTTGGGTCTGTGCAAACGTGGGGAGCGCGGTTCTCCAGCCTCAGATCCCCATGGCAGCTGGTGCTCCCAATGCTGTCCATCCAGAGCAGACTCTGCTTCCTCAGATTTCTCTTTGGGGTTTTTCGGGACTGGAAGGGGCTCTAAGGTCTCCCCAGAGCATTCTCTTCCAAGCTGATGAGAGCCTGGCCCAGGTTGCCCAGAGGAGCTGTGGCTGCCCCATCCCTAGGAACATCCCAGTCCAAGCTGGAGGGGGCTTGGAGCAACCTGATGTAGCTGAAGATGTCCCCACCCAGGGTGACAGGACTATGTGGCCTTTAAAGGTCCCTTCCCACCCAAACCCTTCTGTGATCGATGACTCTGTGGTGCTGTGACTCTGCAGTCAGGGGTCCTCTGAAGAGCAAGTCAGAGGCTGAGCCATCCTCCTGCTCTGAATCACTCTCCGGAGGATGCCGTCCCTCCCACTGCTGACTGCAGCATGACCTCAGGCCCCTCCAGGAGAAACTAGACTTCAGGAACAGCTCCCATCACGGTTTCTATTCTTAGTCCACCACAGAGAAGTTTATTCTCTCTTTTGATTTGTGGCACACGAAAGTTTTTCAAAGGAGGAGTGGATGAAAAAGGGAAATCTTTGGGAACACTGATGGAGCATGGTCTTGCTTAGTCACCGTCATCTCCAGCCCCTGGTAGCCGTGACCCTGAAGACTCCATGACTGCTCCACAGGCGTCAGCTTCCTGCTGTTTCCACTGCACAAAGCTCCTCCCAAAGCCCAGGGAAGGTGAGGTTGGAGGCTGCACAGGCTGAGGAGGGGACAGCTAGCCAGAGCAGCGGGTGTCACTCTTCCTTATTTCATGTCTTGGCTTTCTGAGCTCTAGTGGACATGGTGACCCTCCCAGGGCAGCTCCTCGGCAGTTCTGTCCCAGCCCGAGTGCCGATCTCTCCTGAATCATACATCCTTTTCTCACTTTCTGGGCAGCTCCATGTCCCTGCCCGGCACACGTGGCCTTCACGTGCTCCGCGCCGGTGCTGGCACCCACGCCAGGACCAACACCGGCACACGTCTGCAGGGCCCCAGCCCCTGTTTCTCAATTAAACACGGTTAATTTCCATGGCAGGGCACAGGACCGTGCTGTTCTGGCAGCCAGTTGGGCCACAGCAACACCTGCCTTGGCAGCGTCTGTCACCAAGGCAGAGCTTCCCAAGCACGGGCTCCGGCGTCCTCGAGGACTCCATAAAATATCGGGAGCGCGTTCCAGGAAATGATGGAAGCCGTGAAGAATTTAAATATTTTCCCCAGTTTTCTGTCCTCGCCCACATTCTGTCTTCCTTGGCTTCCTCTCCTTTTTGCCAACAAACTCAAACCCCGAGCCATGGAGTTTTTTTTCAAAGGTCCTGCAAAAGTCCTTGGGATCCCTGTGGCTTCTGCGCATCCTCTGCCACGGCAGCCACGGGTTAAACAAGGGATGAACAACCTTGTGAGTGCAGCCAGTGCTTCCCCCCTTGAAAGCGTCTGAAGCCGTCTCATTAATTAATGATTAATTCTCAGAGGCAGTTAGTAATTGTTTCCATCACCACCCCACGTCAGTCTCCCCCCGGGGAGGACTCTATACCTTTTTTCCTCCACATACGTCAGTCAAGTCTCCAGGGCTCGGTTTGGAGCCAGAATTACCCTTCCCCTCCTTCTCCCCATTGTCCCCGCGGGTCCCCTTAGGAGCGTGTCCAGCCCATGGCTTGTGGTGGTTACAGAGTCCTCCTGGCACGTGGTGGTCCCTGCTGCAGATTGCTAATGGGCCTTCCTCCTCGCTCACGAGCTGGCTCTGAAGGTCTCTGGATGGTTCTCCCATAGGTGGGAGGGATCTCTGGAGGTCCCCAGTCCAACCTCCCGCCCGGAGCTGGTCCAGCTGGAGGAGGTTGCTCCAACCACGCGTTCCCAGCAGGGCGGACGGCTGCTAAACGTGCTCCAGGAGGTGGCTGGCCTCTGCTGCTGTTGGCTTTCTCTTCCATGGGGCTTGGCTTGCACCTTCTGCAGCGAGGATGGGCAGGAGCAACGTGGAGCCCAGCTTTGGGCTTCCTCACCGATGGCGAAGTCATGCCTTGGCTGAAGGTAGCGCTGCTCTGCAGGGAGCAAGATCTGAAATGAGCCCGGTGTGACAGCCAGCCCGGGAGGAACAGCGTGGCTGGGCACCTGGTGTGTGTGACAGGGAAGATACCTTCCTGGAGAGGTGTGTTGCTCTTCAGTTCTGGAGTCCTCAACATAGAAAGGACATGGAACTGTTGGAACAGGTCCAGCAGAGGCCACCAAGATGCTGGGAGGGCTNATCTCATGCTGCTGTCAGAACTGGTCACACAAAGTCTGATCCAAACCGTGAGGCAGGTGGGGAGTTTGCTGGGGCTGAAGGGAGAGTTCTGGCTTGGGCAGTCTCCTCTCTGGGTGGCTTCCTCCAAGCTGGATCGCGTGACACGGGAGCTGCAAGCTCAGCAAAACCAGAATTTTCCGTAATTACACGGTGCCGTAAGAGGCTGTTTTCTCTTTTGAGTGTAACAATATTCCATTAATGCCTTTGTGTCATTTATCTTTTCCACAAAGCAGGTGGTTTTTGCTCAAAGCAGCCCCTTTTCAGGGACCTGCCTTTTTTGATTCCCTGGGAAGTGCTGTTCCCCCACCACTGCTCCAAAAAGCTGGTGTTGTCTACATGTAGAAAACAGGGGTTTTGTTCAAGAAGTCCCCGAGGCGAGGAACTTCGCTTGTCAGGGAGTGTATTTGTGTTCAGCAGACGTTTCCATTTGCATAGCAAGGGTTCTCAGAACCTCAGAGATGTCAGAGTTCTGTTGCAGGCAGGGGTTCCGTGCTGCTCTGCGGGTGACATAGGAGCTGCACCTGCTCCTACAGGCGGTACGTGATGTGTAAATGTGTGCCTGTACCCTGTGAGGATGCTCCTCGGGGAAGGGCTGGTGGTGGCACCTCTTGGCTTTGCCCTCAGACCAGGATGGGCAGCACAACCTCCATCAGATCTGTTTGGTTTCTTGCCCAAAAAGTCCCTCTTGGAGCTCTGAGCAGGTCATGGACTCCCAAGTGATTGACCGGCTGCTCTGGTGTCCGCTTCATCCTACAGCATTTCACCTGCTTGATTTGGGTTTGGAGTCCAGGGAAATTCCACGCTGTATGGAGTTGTTCAGCCAGAGGTGTCCGATGCTGTGGAGGCAGGAGGGCAGGAAGGCTGCCTTGCTTTGCCATGCAGGTTGTCCCGCTGCTGCATCGCATGCTGTTGGGAAGCACGTTGTCTCCGTGCCAGGCCGTGCCTATCAGGCTCCAGCTGGCTCTGGTTTTCCTTTCCATGCTGGATTTAACATCGCTGACGTTCTGTAGTTTCACCCTGTGAATGCACCCACCCCGTAGATAAAGTCAGCTCTTAATCCCGCTTTGGGCACCCGAGGAGGGTGGGTGGCTCCTGCTCTTTCCACATTTTTAACTAATGCCTCTGTTTGGCTCATGTCTCCCTGTGAGCACCTTCTCCTCCTCGCTCTGTTTCACAGTGTGGTCTCTGACCACATTTTGCTCCAGGATCACCCTTAGCACCCTCAGAACTTGCTGCCTCCTCTTCTCTTTGGCCTCAGCAGCCCCCTGAAAGGTCCCGTTAGTGATCATCAGTCAAAACCCTTGAATTTCTTGTTATTGTAACCTCCTACCAGATTTTCCTATTACTTTGCCTGGTTTTGACACCAGGCTGCTGGCCTTACCTGCCCAGCCCTTCTGCTCTTCCTTTTTAACCTTATCCAGGAAAAGGCTAAGGTACCGTCTGGAGTCTCCCTGTCACTTCCAGATCTGTTAGAAATGGGTGTTGGTGGGGCCAAAAAACTCCTCAAGCAGCTCTTTGGGGACTCTTAGGTCCAAGTTATCCAGCCTCCTGCCTTTAAAATCAGCCTCGGACCTTTAAGATCATCTGGGTGCTGACGTGCCGCGCCGCGATCGAGTCATGAAGTCTGGCACCAGAACAAGGACAGGTTTCCCCAGCATCGACTGTTTCATCTTCCTTCCCCACCCTGAAGGCCAGGTATGGGAATGGTGCACCTTGGAGAAGAGAACCTGTGATTGCTGACCTTCCCAGGCACCAGCAGGTTCCTCGGGGAGCTGTGGGAGACCCCTCTCAGATTTAGATCCTCCAAAACTTCTGCCCTTTGTGAGAAGGTGGGTGAAGAGGAGCTCCCCCTGCTCCCTCCTTCCCTGTGACACTTCATTCCCTTGGTGCTCTTCATCCTCAGTGGTGATCCCCTGGATCCACTGCATTTGAGATATAAATACATATATCTAAAGGGAAAGCATTTTGGGTGTGCTGCCGCCCACCCTCGCCTGCTTCTCTTGACCTGCCTCACCTTTCCTAAAGAGGAAAAAGTTGGATTTTGATTCTCTGTGATCGCCTTGTCATTGGTTTCTACCGTCTTGTCACCCCCAAATTCTGGGGTGATTTTGCTTCAGCAGAGTTCTTGTATTTTCACATCTGAGCTTTCACAGTGCTCTTGTCCTCCGGTAGCGCCAATATTCTTTACTTTCACTCAGGTGGGATCCAGAGCCTGTGTCTCTGCCCGTTTCCTCTGGTTTGGTTCCAGATTCCTCGTTCTGGAGCAGGACTGAGGGACCCCAGGCGTTTCCCTGCTGGGTATCTCCTCAGGGTTGTAGAGGTGAGGACCTGTGGATGGCATCACCTTTGGAGTGGGGCTCCTCACTCTGTCCTGGTGACCAGTCCTTACCTGGAGCCAGTAGCTCTGCTTGGCTGGGCACCAGTGGCCGGGTGCCATCCTGCGGGTGTCCCTGTGCCCAGGCACCAGCACCCCCTGCTCTGCTGTGGGTGAGGGCACCCCACGCCGCGTCTGTTCTTCTGAGCCCTTCTGGTGTGTGCTGTTCCACCCTGGCTCTGTGTTCATGATTCATCCTGACCTTGATGTCATCAGGAAGTTTCATTAAGCGCGGTTATTTTTGTGCACGTAATTAGAATATTAAATAGCTGAATCCCTGAGGAATCCCTCCTGTCTCTCCCAGCCTGCAGGTTGTCTTTCAGCAGAACCTGCTTTCTCCTGCACACGGAGCCACATGGCATAGGATTGTCTGGGTTGGAAGGGACCTTTAAGATCATGGAGTCCAACCATCAACCTAACTCTGATAAAACCATCACCAAACCTTGTCCCTCAGCACTCTGTCAGCCCACCTTTGGAATCCCTCCAGGGATGGTGCCTCAACCCCTTCCCTGGGCAGCCCATTCCAATGATTAATAAACCTTTCCCTGTAAAAATTTTTCCTAATATCCAACCTGAACCTCCCCTGGTGCAACTTGAGGCCGTTTCCTCTTGTCCCATTGCCTGTTCCTTGGGAGAAGAGAAATCCCAACCCTGCTGGCAGAGAGCAAACCCAAACACCAGGTTTACCTCCCGGAGCCTGCCTGGGGCACAGTCCTTGGTGGTGCCTTTTCTGAGGACCCTGGAGCACCATGGAATGACCTCGGAGCGCCATCTAAGGACCCTGGAGCACCATCTATCCTGGTATTCTGGGCTTGAAAATCTCAGGCTTGATTCTCGTGGTCCCAATCCATCTTTCCAGCACCTGGCAGCTCGTTTCCCTTGTCTCCCTCTTCCCTGTGTCCCCGGCACTGGTTATCGCTCGGGCCAACCGATGTCCCTTGGATGCGGGTGCTTGAGCGGTTGCTTCTAGACATGTCTCTGTCTGTCTAGTCTGGCCCCAGACACTGGGAGCTTTGGAGGGTTTTTTGTGTGTGGAAGCGGAGCAGGGCTCATCCAGGATCACAGAGGTGGATCTTTGCTGCCAGGGTCTGTCCCGCACTGAGGTGCAGCTCCCTGCGAGCCGCGTGCCGTTGCCTGCCCAGACCTTCATGTGCAAACTTGTTTATGTTCTGTCTCTTGGGCTCTGTGCTCTTACGGCCAAGGAGGAGTTTCATCATCAGTGCCTTCAAAAGCTGGATCTGTCGAGAGACCCATTAGTTCTGGTTCTTATCCCGTAAACTCTTTAATTGGGTGGCTTCCATCATCACCACGGTGCCTGCATCCTGCCCAAAGCCAAACTTCTCTCTCCATGAGAGCACTTCTGCTCCTGTGGAGGGAGGAGGAACTTCACCCTGGGGTGTAAGTTGTCAGGGATGGGCGTTGTGCGACGATACAGCAGTTATTGAAACCTCTGGATTTGTTCCTTCCCGTGGTTTGGGGGTGACACAGTGTCCTGCAGTGCTCCATGGCCACTTGCTTGTGGGTGACCACAGATGACAAGAGACACTTTGGTTGGGCTGTGCGTTTGTGGCGTGGTCAGTGTGGAACCAGAGCTGTGGGAGCTCTAGGCAGTGAGCACCAGGTCCCTGTGCAGGATTTTCATACAATCACAGAGTGGTTTGGGTGGGAAGGGACCTCAAAGCCCCCCCAGTGCCACCCCCTGCCCTGGGCAGGGACACCTCCCACCACCCCAGGTTGCTCCAAGCCCCATCCAGCCTGGCCTTGAACCCCTCCAGGGATGGGGCAGCCACAGCTTCTCTGGCCAACCTGGGCCAGGCTCTCACCACCCTCACCCCAAACAAGTTCTTCCCCACATCTCAGCTCCATCTCCCCTCTTTCCTGGAAGAGAAGGCTCTGGGGAGACCTTAGAGCCCCTTCCAGTCCCTAAAAGCCCCTCTTAGGGACTGGAAGGGGCTCTAAGGTCTCCATGGAGCCTCCTCTTCTCCAGGCTGAACCCCCCCAGCTGTCTCAGCCTGTCCTCCCGGCATCTCCATGGCCTCCTCTGGGCCCAACACCCAAACCAACAGGTTTTGGTGGTTTCTCTCCTGTCTCTGAAGGGTCTCTCCTCACCCTGATGCCGAGGTGTGACCGTGCTGAAGGTCAGGGTCACAGATCGTGGTGCAGATCTCAGATGGGGGGGGCTTTTCTAGCTGCTTCTTTAACGATGGGGAACTCAGACCCTTCCCATGTCCCCTGGGAATTCCTGTGGAATGGGGGAATCCCAGCCCCAGCACACAGAGCTGCTGGTCCGGAGGGTCCCAGAGTGGGGAGGTTTTGCCCCAAGGGGTGCAGACCTTCCCCTGGTGCTGCTGCTCCTCACACCCCCAGCCTGGCAGCGGCCCCGGGGACGGGGGCACAAATGAGCAAAGGGGGTAAAAGTGCCAACTGAGAGGGCTCAAATGGAAAAAAAAAGCGGGGAAAAGGGTAATTTTGAAAGATAACACTTGCTTTTAGCCTTGGTAATCCAAGTTGGCAGGGGAGCGGGGTGGGAAGGGGAGCTGGCGGGGTCCTGGGAAGCGGCGGAGCGAGGGC
>VXBW01000925.1:91479-101944 GCA_013400375.1 Thinocorus orbignyianus
GGGGGCAGGGATCTGGCCCATATTGAGCACAGGGACGGGTCCCACATGAGGACCAGGGGGGGGGAGGGGGCAGCACATGCCCCAGCACTGTGGAAATGGCGGATGAAAGCAAGAATCCCGGGCTTTGAAAGGAGCCGTGGCGCGGGCGGCGGTCTGTGTGGGATCCCAGCCCTGATTGATTCCGGATCCCGGCTCCGTGTCCCACAGCTGGGGGAGAGGGGGAACGGCCAGACCCAGCAGTTGGGGAACAGAGGAGTTCAAACAGCCCCCTGGCCCCCGTGGGGCTGGGCAGGGAGCAGGCCTGTGCTGGGGGATCTCGGGGCTCCTCGGCGGCAGCAGCCTCGCTTTTCCAGCTTTTTTTTTGATTTTAAGAAAAAGCCAAATGATAGGAAAGAGTGGGGAGACCGTCCTCAGACAGTGTCTGGTGTGGAACAGGCAGGAGCTGCGGATAGAATCATGGAATCACAGAGGGCTTTGGGTTGGAAGGGGCCTTAAACCCCCCCAGTGCCACCCCTGCCCTGGGCAGGGACACCTCCCACCACACCAGGTGGCTCCAAGCCCCCTCCAACCTGGCCTTGAACCCCTCCAGGGATGGGGCAGCCACAGCTTCTCTGGCCAACCTGGGCCAGGCTCTCACCACCCTCACCCCAAAGAAGTTCTTCCCCACATCTCAGCTCCATCTGGGGCTCTGAAGAGTCAAACCCTTCCCCCTCGTCCTGGGGCTCCCTTCCATCATCCAGAGTCCCTCCCTGGCTTTCCTGGAGCCCCCGGAGAGACTGGAAGGGGCTGGAAGGTCTCCCTGGAGCCTACTCTTCTCCAGGCTAAACCCTTCTGACTCTTTCCAAGACCGATCACATCTTCTGCTTGATTGTCCTGCTGAGAGGATTGGGTTGCTCAGTGGTAACTGCATGAAAACATGGATTCTGTTCCATCTGACCTCTTATTTCCCCCCCTTTTCTCCCTCATAATCCAGAGAGAATGGTCCTCGTCACTCCCCTCCTCTCTGTGAGGGGGTGTTCAGTTCTGGGGGCATGCAGGGCTCTGTGGGGAGGCCAGGGGCCAGGGCTTTGGGGAAGGCTCCCGTTCCCGTGGATGAGCTGGGTAGGGTCTCTGTCCCGGAGCCGGGGCTGGTCGGAGCGTCAGGATTCGAGCTGAAAAAGCAGATTGTGCAAAGAGCTGACTCAGGGCTGCCGGAGGAGCGGTGGAATCGGGGCTGGGGCTCAGCATCTCCTGATGGAGGCGATTGCCACGGAGCCCTTGGGGTTCATGGAGAGACTCACAGGGGGGTTAATTTGGTGCTAACGATAGCAGCCACGTGCAGCCCAGGGGAGGGTTTCTCCAGCCTGGCCACTGCCCCCGGTCCAGGGGCTGTGGTGGGGTGTCTGTGATCCATTTCCCCACCAGCCCTCGCTCTGTGAATCCCAGCCAGGCTGGGGTTGGAAGGAACCTCTGGAGATCATCTCTTCCAGCCCCCTGCCAGAGCAGGGTCTCCCAGAGCAGGTCCCACAGGAACATTTGAATGTCTCCAGAGAAGGAGACCCCACACCCTCTCTGAGCAGCCTCTGCCAGGGCTCTGCCACCCTCACAGGAAAGAAGTTCCTGCTCACATTGAGGTGGAATTCTCCATGTCCCAGTTTGTGCCCGTTGCCCCTTGTCCTGTCCCCAGCACTGCTGAGAAGAGTCTGGGCCCATCCTCTTGTCCCCCTGCTTTAGCTCTTGCTCAGCATCCATGAGGTCCCCTCTCAGTCTGCTCTTCTCCAGCTGAACAGCCCCAGGTCCCTCAGCCTTTCCCAGCACAGAGATGCTCCAGTCCCTCATCATGTGTCTTTGAACTGGGGAGCCCAGAACTGGTCCCAGTGCTCCAGATGGGGCCTCCCCAGGGCAGAGCAGAGGGAGGGATGACCTCCCTCCACCTGCTGGCCACATTCTTCTTGATGCTCCCCGCAGGAGACCATTGACCTTCTTGGCCACAGGGGCACATCACTGGCCCGTGGGCATCCTGTTGTCCACCAAGACTCCCAAGACTTTTCCTCAGTGCTGCTCTCCAGCAGGTCAGCCCCAACCCGTGCTGCTCCAGGGGTTTGTTCATCCTTGCACTTGCCCGCGTTGAACTTCCTTGGGTTCCTCTGTGTCCATTTCTCCAGCCTGTCTGGGTCTGGCTGGATGGTGGCACCTCCTTCTGGTGTGTCACCTGCTCCTCCAGCTTTGTGTCACCAGGAAATGTGCCGAGGGTACCCTCTGTCCCCTCATCCAGGTCGTTGATGAATATGTTGGGAGAAAAAATATATAGAAAAAAGATAGTATAAACATCTAGGTGTTTATTTTGTGTGGAGAGGTGCACAGGTCTGTAGATCCATGTGTGGTCTTGGTGTCAGGGAATGGAGGTCCGTGTCCCAGCTTCTCCTCTGCACCAGGGCACTGGGGAGACTGGGAGGACCTGGGGCATCCTGCCTCCCTCCCTCCCTCCGTTGCCATGAAAACAGCCCCGCTCTGGGTTTTAGTCTGGGGATTGTGCTGGAGCTTGGGAAAGGTGATTAGCCCGCCCGACTAATGAGTCTTTAATGTATTCCTTGGCGTGATTGTTCCTGGAGGAGGGTGGCGGCCGATGGCCCCGGCTGCTGTGCCACGGAGGACTGGGAAATTCGATTTTCCTACAGGAACAATGTCGGCAGGCCGGGCTGGGGGGGTCTGATTCCGTGACCTTATTTGCTGTTTTAAATATTTCCCTCAAAGCTCCTTTGCGGCGAGGGGGCTGGGTTATTTTTAGCTCGGGCTTTGGTGGAGCTGGAATCGCTCAGGCAGCAGCAGCCACGGGCTCGTGTGCGGCACAGGGGTTCTCCTCCGCCTCTGCAGAACCTAAATAATTCTAGAATAAATAGGAAAATGGGATTTTTGCCTTCCCCACCTACCCTCGCTCCCCCACCCCAAGGACAAGACCCAACGGTCCCGCACCAAACCGGCTCTACAGCATTCCAGCCCCTGCAAGGCTCCGGCAGCTCCTGGGAGAGGCGGACACGGAGCACCCCCTCTAGGGTCTCCTTTCGGACCCTCCCGGGGCAGCTCCTCTGCTCCTCCAGCGGAGCCGGGGCTCCGGGAGCCTCCTGCCAGGCAGTTGGGTGTTTCAGTCGGGGAAGTCTTCTCCCCAGATGAGTTGTCAAGGGTTTTCTGTTAAAATAGGAAGCTGTCTAAATTGAAATTCCTCCACAGTTCATTATTTTGGTCCTGAATTAATTACCGCTCAGCCTTCCTGAGAGGGACTGGGGTTTGCTCTCGGCATCGAGCAGGAGGAGGTTGCTGGGGCTTTGGAGAAGGGGATGAGGATTCAAAATTATCCATAAAAATGGCAGGGATGTTTGGAGGCAAAGAGAAATGCTGTACTCCAGTGCGTGTGAAGGAATGTGTGCACGGAGCACTGCGGAGAATCAGCCGCGCGAGGGTGAAGCGGCAGGGCTGGGAGCACAGCTGTGCTGCGGAGCACCCGCGGGGGAGCTCACAGCAAACACGAGCCAGTGCTCTCGTGGTGTTAAAACAGGAGAAAAAAGCCAACCCTAGAGATGACTTTGGGGTTCACTGCACCCTCAAACCATCCAGCGTCCCTCGCTGTGGTCCCACCTGAGACAGGAGGTCCATCTCCAAGCTCCAGCTCTCCAAAGAGGCACGGCAGGTCCTGAGGGAGGTGGGTGAGGAGGCTCATCTGGGCTCACCCAAAGGGGCTGAAGGACCCGAGTGGTTCAGCTGGAGAAGAGAGGACAGAGAGAGGGTTGGAAAGGCGCTGGACACAGAGGAGGTCAGAGGAGGAAGGAGCTGCTGGCCTTACCCTGCAGGGCTGGGACACACCACGGGCTCCACTCACTGAGAAGTTCATTTAGGAGCTTCACTGAGCCTTCAGGAGAATCTGGATGAAGAGGTTTTTAAGAGCATGTGGGATAAACATCTGTCAGGAGGGGATTAGGAAGAGTGGATCCAGCTGTGGCACAGCCGAGGTGTTTCCTTACAGCTGCATTTCCCTGTGGTTCTGCTCGGCGGCCTCTCCCTGCACCTGACCTTTGTGAGCAGCCCCTGCCCTGCCTCCTGCCTGCACAGAAAGGGCCTGAAATTGCCCTAAACATGGGATATTTCTGGTACTGCCATGGCAATAGCTGTGGAGTTTTCTGTAGCTCTGCAGCATGTTGGTTCCACCATCAGCTCTGGTGGAAGAGGAGCTCCATGACTCTGGGGACGTCCATGCACACACGTGCTCTTGCTCCAGTGCTGGGGAAGGGGCAGGACATCATTGCAGTGAAAACTGCAAAAAAAAAACCCAGGGAAAGCGATGCCAGGAGAGGAGGAGGAGGTGCACAGCTGGAGGGCCAGGCAGGACTTGGGTGACATCTTGCTCTGGAGACCAAACCCACCCCAGCTTGGTGGGACATGCCCTCTGGTGGGGCGGTTTTTGACCATCATCTTTAGCCCAATCTGTGCGGTGTCTTTGCTGCTGCTGCTGCTCACTTGGTTCATCAGAAATACTCGTTTGCCTCATCAGTGAAACCCTTAATCCCCTCAAGGAAGGGAACCAGGTGTCCTTTGGCCAGGCCTGCTTCCAGCAAAACCACCTTGGTTTCTCTCGTCTCCTCCCCATCATTACAATTTGTGGGTTTGTTGGTTTGTTGGAGTGGTCTCTGGCCAAGGATCCGCCTGCCTGACCTGCCCGACATTCCCCGTCACCTTTCTGTGCAGGAAAATACCTGCTCTCCTCAGGAGTCCGAAATCTCCCCTGTATTTCAAGGTGTTTCCAAACAAAATGAACCACAGTGCAAGGAGCATCTCAGCTCCTTGTGTTCGGGCTCCTTGATGCTACGTGTTGAGTTGGCTCAGCCCCCAGAAGAGCAGAGGAATGTGAGGACACCACAGCCCTGGGGTTGTGTGTATGCGTGAAGCTCTAAGCACCGATGATGCAGGCTGGAGGGGTGACCTCCCCCTCCCTGGAAAGAGTCACTTGATGTCCTACTTGATGGGTTTTTTTGTGAAATATGCAGGAACCGTGGTTTTCCTTCCCAGCTACACAATATTTTGTGGTCATGGCACATGCAGGAACTTTAGAGGTTCCTCTGCCCATTCCAGCCGGGTGGTGTCAATGTGGTTGGACAACGTGGGGACACAGAGGACCTGAGGGGCTGGACCAGAAGAGAAAGCCACAGGGGGTTCAGTGGGCTCAGTCTGGTGTCCTCAAGGTGTGAAGAAGATCCAGGTGAGGAGAGAGGGGCTTCTGTGCCCGAGAAAGCCCCTGCAGCACGGAGAAGGTCTCCAGTTCCTCATGGTGAGCTATCAATGCTCTCCAGCTTGAGCCCCACCATGCATGGTGTGGGGACACCGGGCTCGAGCCATTTCGTCGTTCTGAAGTAAAGAGAAAGGAGAGGACAGCAAATGTGAGTCAGACACCAAATGCTCATGACGTGCAGATGAGAAACTCGTTGCCATTCCACTTTCTAATGAGGATTCCTCCCCAGCTCTCTCTTGGAGGCCAGCTGACATCCTCTGGCTCGCTGGATCTCCTGCAGCAAGGGCAGGGGACACCAAAGGAGAGCTGTAGGCCATGTGTTCACGTTCTCTCCTGGTTTTGTTCTGCCATATTTTCTGGAGTTAGTTATTTGGGGCGTGATGAGACGTTTACTTGTCTACATCACTGATCTCAAAACCATTACCCTTCCATTTTCTGCGCATACAAGATTCCTTTCATTTTAATCTGTTTGTAGGAATGTGCTACATAATAAGAAGCCCTAAAATCAATGTGTATTTCCTGCAAAGCAGGATTCCTTACTTTCTCAGGAACATCTGTAGATGGTGGGGATGTAGGGCCTTCTGGGGGTCTCGAGCTCAGCTTTCTGTTTGAAGCAGGTCTCCTGCTGGCGCCACATCAGGGTGGTTCTGGCTTTGTGTAGCCAAGCTTTGAAAACCTCTAAGGATGGACATCCCTCACCTCGCTGGTGACCTCCCCATGAGGAAGCTTCTCCTAATGTCTGTGTCCTACAAAGCTCTCGGACCTACGAGCTGTCTGCGTTTGGCCTGGAGAAGAGAAGGCAGAAGGGAAATCCAGCCGTAAGCTTGTCTCCTCACGGGTGACCAAGGATAAAGCTGAGCCAGAGCCTACAGAGGTGCACGGAGAAAGCAAGAGGTGGTGGTCACACATTGGCTGGAGAATTCCGTCTGGATTTGGGAAAAAAATCCCAGGAGAGTGGTTAAGCTCTGGAGCGTTGCTGCCCAGGGGTGGTGGGACTTCCCTATAGGAGGGATTTTCAAAGGCCAGCTGAAGGAGACCCTGAGCAACACTTTGAAGCTGAGCTTGCCCAGTAGAGGAGGTTGGACCTGGCACCCTCGGAGGCTCCTGAATTTCTCAGTGCTTCTTTCATCCCATTCTCCTTGAAAACTCTCCTGCATCGTGGTGGCTGTAGGGAATGCAACAGCTGGTCACCGGGGAGGTGGGGGAGCTCCAGCTGAGCTGTGGGATGAGGGAGGTGATGGTGCAGCAGGATTTTGTGTACCTGCTGGGAGCTGTCACAGTCACCGCTCCCTGACCTCCCCTGAGCTGGATTAGGCACAGACCAGGGCTCTGCGCCTTCTTCAGGAACTAGTGGAGCTTTTTTGAGTTGAGCCTCAGAACTCAGCTCTTGTATACAAGACCTGATAAGCTGGAGTCAATAAATCCAAGTCAGCTCCCAAACATTTCAGGAGCTGGGTCAGAGGTTTCCTTCGCTGTTTTTATGAAGTGAAATCCATCTTCAGTGTCCTCCCGGGTGCGGTTTCCAGGAAGAATGGGCAACGAACTGGTAATTCCCAGGATTTTGTAAGGCTGCAGCTCCAGCAGAGTCAGGGAGGAGTTTACAAACCTTCTCAGATCTGTCCCTGCTGTTCCCAGGTGACATCCCAGAGCTCCCCGTGCCCTGAGCTCCGCAGTGGCTGCCCTGGGGAGACCGGTCTCTTCAGGAGGCAGAGCTGCAGGAGCACGGGGCTGAGCTGGGGGACAGAGACAGGGAAACTTCAGCATCTTCAAAGCCCACGGGGACAGCCTCAGCTCCAGTGTTTGTTGGACCTTGCATTTTTCCTTCCATCACTCCTTTGCCATCAGCCGCTGGAGAAAGAAGGTTGCAAGAGGGATTTATGGATCCCCTTGGTGACACACACACACCCCCTCAACCCTGAGGGTGTTCCTGGGGTTGAATCAACGTTTCTTGGCTTGGGATTTGGTGAATGTATCGTTCCGGATATGCTTTGGACTCAGTCATCCTTCCATTCTTCCTTCCTTCCTTCCTTCCTTCCTTCCTTCCTTCCTTCCTTCCTTCCTTCCTTCCTTCCTTCCAAAGCTTCTGTCCATCACATCCATGGTGTCAGTGCTCCTTCTGGGGTTCAGGTCCCTCAGTGCTCGGTGGTTGCCCCTGTTCCACAGGCCTTTGATGCCTGGTCTCCATCTGGGCCTGGAGAAGCTCCGTTGGGGCTCAGCCAGTGTCCAGCTCTGTCCCGAGCAGAAGGGAGTCATCCTCCCCAGAGGGATTCAGCTCTTTATCCAGCCCAGAGAGGCTCAGGCAGGTCTCCTGGCCCCTTCTAGATCTCTGCAGGTGTTCTCTCCACTCTGGGAGATATGGCCACCTGGTGGGGACGGTGGCCTTGGAGAGATCTGCCAAGAAACCATCCACAGGGAGATCAGGTTCCTTCTTCCCTCCTAGAGATGCAATCCTGGGGGGCCTTGTACCTCTCACGGCATCACTGCCCGTCTCGTGGCAGGTTCTGCACGGGAAGGTTTGGTGTTGAGGTTGGCCAGGACCTGCTTGTTCGTTTGGCTTCTAGACCAGGAGTGAGAGGTGTGTCTCCTCACCCAGGAGCTCCAACCCAGGTCAACCCGTGAGTCTTTCTTTTTGCTTTTCCACTTCTCTCCTCTGTCCCACTGGTGGGATGCTTCTGGGAGCTTCTGGAGCCCGTGGGGTCCCAGTGCAACTCCCAAGGCTTGTGGGGGTCCCAGGGCAGTTCATGGAGCCTTTGGAGTTCCAATGTGGTTTCTGGAGCCCAGGGGGTCCCAGTTGGGTCCCAGTGCAGTTCATGGAGCCTTTGGAGTTCCAATGTGGTTTCTGGAGCCCAGGGGGTCCCAGTTGGGTCCCAGTGCAGTTCCAGGAGCCCAGGGCGTCCCAGTGCAATTCCCAGGGCCTGTGGGGACCCAGTAGGGTCCCAGTGCAGTTCATGGAGCCTTGGGGGTCCCAGTGTGGTTTCTGGAGCCCATGGGGTCCCATTGGGTCCCAGTGCAGCTCCTAGAGCCTGAGGGGTCCCAGTGCAGCTCCAGGAGCCCAGGGGTTCCCAGTGGGGTCCCAGTGGGTCCCAGCTGGGCGGTGGCAGCGCCGTGGTGCAGAGCAGTGATGTTCTCAGAGAAGGTGCTTTTCAAGCCTTCACTGAACCGAGAACTTTCGGATCCTCCTGCCGGTGCGGGGTGCGGCGCTGGGGCTGGCCGAGCGTGGCGGGGCACGGGGAGGGGGCAGCACGGGTACCCCCTCCCTGCCACCACGTGTCACTCACCAGCCGTTCTCACGGTCACCAGGGTTTCCAGGAACCCTGTCGTGATGTGGGCGAGGGACATCCCCGGCCCCTCTGTGGGAAGGGCCATCCCCAGCCCCTCTGGGCCACATCTGGCCCATCTGCCTGCCCAGCCGCTCGAAAAATAATTAAAAAAACCAATATTCAAGCATTTTGGCACTTGCTCTAAGAACACAAACGCAGAGAGCGTGTGCCAAACCACTGGTGGTGACAAAGGGGTTTCCGTTCCCACAGGGTGAGGCTGGGGAGCAGGAGGGTGTCGGGGTGCTGCCCCTCCCCAGCTGGTGCTGTTTCGGGGGCTCGGGGTCCCCCCGTGCTCTGAGGAGCAAGACCATCTGCCAGGCCATGGGCCAGATGTGGGGTGGGTGGGATGGGGTGGGTTTGCTGCGCGGGGTCAGATCTGCCCCCTCAGGGTCCAGGTGAAAGTGGGTTTGGGGCAACGGGGTCAGCGGCGAGGTCTCTTTGTGGGTTTTTTTGGAAAAACTCCTCTGTTTTTCCAAAAATCAAAGCCTCTGGGCGGCTTTTCCCTGGCAATCCCCCAGGGAGGGAGGTGGAGAGCAGGGCCGTGCGCTCAGGTCCCACGGCACAGCCTGGGGAACAAGCTCCAAAACAGAAACTATTCCCCACCCTCCCCTGGCTCCTGGGGAACGGGGATGCTCTGCCCCCAGCGCGGGTCTCAGGAGGGGTTTTCTCCCCGTTTCCACTCTTTGCTCACACACGGGATGGGTTTTCCTCTTTGGAGCGGCCGCTGAGGCTGATGCTTGGTCTGGGGTGGGAGCGAGGGGCTGAGCTGGTGCCCCCAGAGTGAATCCGTGGGGCAGGGGGGGCTGGGACTGCAAATCCATGGTGCTGGGGCGGACGCTGCCCCATCCCTGTGCACATCCCTGCGGTCCCTGTGCACATCCCCGCGCTCCCCCGGCTCCTCTGCGCTTTCGGGTCGTGTTTTCAAGGTCTTGTTTGAGGTTTCGGAGCAGGGAGGGGAGGAGCTGGCGCTGCCTCTGCCTTCTCTAGTGATTTTACCCTGGAAAGGTGTCATTTCCCCCCGCAGACACCCCGTCACGAGGACGCTGTGCTCACTTCTGTAAACCCCCTGCTATTACTGCAGTTTCAGGATGACAATTTCGCACACGGCTGGGTCTGCACCTCGCTGAGGATATCGGCTTCGGGCTGGAAGGGATTAGTCTGAGCCGGGGACATCCCGGACAGCGTCCCCGCTCCTGAGGGGGTTGTCCTGTGGGACACAAAACCTTGGGGTGGGGCAGCGCTGGAGACTGGGGGTGCTGCGGCAGCTGCAGGACCGGGGGATGCGGGATGGGGGGATGCAAGATAACAGGATGCAGGACCAGGGGATGCAGGATGGTGGAATGCAGGAGGGCNTGGTGCAGGATGCAGGAAGGGAGGATGCAGGATGCAGGACTGGTGAGTGCAGGACCGGGGGATGCTGGTGGTGTCACCGGCGGTGTCACCGTGCAGCATCAGCGCTGCGCTGGCCTGGGTTGCCCCGGTAACTGATGCACGTCAGAGGGAGCCAGCGATGAACAGGCTTTGAGAAACACACACACACACACACCCCGAGGCGATAAATCAAACGGCACAACCAAACCNGATGGGGGGATGCAAGATAACAGGATGCAGGACCAGGGGATGCAGGATGGTGGAATGCAGGAGGGCAGGATGCAAGATGGTGGGATGCAGGACCAGGGGATGCATGATGACGGGATGCAGAATAACAGGATGCAGAACCAGAGGATGCAGGATGGTGGGATGCAGGATAGTGGGATGCAGGACCAAGGGATGCAGGATGGCAGGATGCAGGACTGAGGGATGCAGAACAGTGGGATGCAGGGCCAGTGGATGCAGGATGGTGGGATGCAGGACCAGGGGATGGAGGGTGGCAGGATGCAGGACTGGG
>VXBW01000926.1:0-101011 GCA_013400375.1 Thinocorus orbignyianus
CTGTCCTTCTTGAGCTGGGGAGTTTAACCATAGCCCTCATTAGTGTTGCAGAAGGAGCTGGGTACAACATTTCAGTGGATCATAGCTGTCTGTAGATTGTTTGAACAGACCCTTTGCAAGTTACCTGAGATACCTTGATGCAATGCTCTTACATGGTGTTAGCAGACCAGCATGGGAGCCTGGGCTTATGTAAAATCATAGAGATTCTCTGAGATCCACACTTACAAACAAGGTGAACAGTCCTAAAGAGATGATAGAAATCTGTCCCTTGCCAGAGAAAGCTGAATGAAAAAGTGTTCTGTTTCGATCAAAACCCCCATTCCTTATGAGAAATTACACTACAAAGCTTATTCTGGAGTAAAATTGTCAAAATAAACAAAGTCCTAGAGGTCTATTAAAGCTGAGTACGTGAGTCATTTGGGAGAGAATACATTGAGATTCATTTTGGATGGGGTTAAAATAATTATAGAGACTTTTGCAGAATTCCAAAATAAACAGGATTGGCTCCACTACACCTTTCCTGAGCTAAACAGGCATATCATGAAAGAAATACCATCCTGGCAGAATTCCTGTTACATCACTAAAATGTCACATCTCTTTTCTGTATGGTAAATATTTGACAAGAAGAATTTAAATAACATTGTAATGGAGGTGTGTTGCTTGTCATCCTCTCTCATCCACACCCAGCAGTTGGAAAGCTCTTGAACTGCCCTGATCTGTGTGCTGTCTTTGGAATAATTTTGGCCTGAATTTTAAAATGAAACAATGAGCAGCCGTTGGGCTAATTCAACTTTTTCAAATGCCAGTGCTTAATGTCTCTGTCATTGGATGAGGAAAATTGTGATAAATGTTGTAGCTAAATACTTTAGTAAAATTTGGGGATGAGTTCACCTGGAATAAATCAAGGAGTTGCTTAAAAGAATCAAAAAGTAGGCCTGTGTAATGCAGCTGCTGTGGGGTTACTTGTTGTAGACTCTGGTCTCAGTTCCAAATCAATTTTCTTGACAATCTGAGTAGATCCTGTTGAACCTTAGTCTTCTGCAGTAGAGGAACTCTTGATCACAGCAAAAACAGTGGTGGCAACTTCACAAATGTACAGTCTCCTGCCTTAGGCTCCTTTTCTCCTCTTAATTTTACCTCCGGTGTCATGTTGCTCAGGGGGCAAGTCCACCTCTTCACCTGGTCTCCAGTTCTCTCCAGTGGCTCCTGCTGAAGGAGCAAGGCTTTGCTGTCTAATCTGGGAGGTTTCCTTCCACCTTTGAGAGCTCTGGGCAAACTCAGCCGAGCAGAGATATGCAGCGTGTGCCAAAGAAACACTAATTAGGTGGTTGTTCACAAATGGAAACTTTAAAAAGTCACTTTATAAAGTCAGTAATTAAAAGCATTCACAGTGTAATTGCCACAGAGATTGATCTTTGCAGTCTCCATTTCTAAAATCTCACCCAGAAATACGCTTTTGAGAAAATTAATCTTGTGTGGATGGAAAGACGATGTTGTACTACTAGTTCACTTGCAAATCTTACATGTGTGAGTAATTGAAAACTCCTATGAATAAAGCAAGTCATTCTATGTTTGTTCTTCAGTAATATTAAGAATGCATTCAAATATACCATCAATATTTTCGCTCTTTCAGACAAGGTACTTTACTGGAATCTTTCCATTCCCTGGAGGTGCTGAGTCAGCATTTGAACTCTCTGCAGGATAGGCTTTTAAAGTGACATGTTATCAAGATAAAATCTGTTTAAATCCTTAGCAAAATGTGAAATCTTTGGAGTTTTCCCCATCTATACATTATTGTGTTAATATTTTGCAAAAAAAAAAAACCTGAAAACTGCAGTTAGTGGGCAGTTGGGTGTCTGCGATGCCCAGTTCTGAAATCCCAGGTTGCTCTTCTCTCTGTTTGTTTTTGTGTCAGACAGTTTCAGCACATCTTTGGGTGAGAGATGGTTCTGTGTCAGCTGTTCTTAGAATCATAGACTCATAGAATGGTTAGAGTTGGAAGGAACCATAAAGATCACCCAGTTCCAACCCTTCTGCCCTGGGCAGGGACACCTCCCACCTGAGCAGGTTGCTCCAAGCCCCATCCAGCCTGGCCTTGAACCCCTCCAGGGATGAGGCAGCCACAGCTTCTCTGGGCAACCTGTTCCAGGGTCTCACCANGCAAAGAATTTCTTCCTAATATCTAATCTAAATCTTCTCTGTTCCAGTTTAAAACCATTACCCCTCCTCCTATTGTTCCACTCCCTCCCCATCTCTCCTGTAGCCCCTTCAGATCCTGGAAGGCTGCTCTGAGGTCTCCCTGGAGCCTTCTCTTCTCCAGGCTGAATACCCCCAGCTCTCTCAGCCTGTCTTCATAGCAGAGGTGTTCCAGCCCTCTCATCATTTTCATGGTTCTTGCATCGTTATACCTCATGGGACCTGACCCAAATGAAAAACCAGTGGGAGAAGAAGATTGTGTTTCTTGGGCCTTGGAATTGCTGCGGTGTCCTCTGTCTTCTGCTGAAGCAACTGTGAGTGGGTCTGTGATGGAGGCTGCCCCCAAATTATCTGTCAGAGAAACGAACCTGTGGGGTCAGAGCACAAGTGCTCACGTGGCCCTGATCCTGCCCTCGTGTGAAGTCAAGTTGATGGCTGCTGGTTGTGTTTGTGGGTGGGTTTATCCCACAACTTTACTCTCTGTGAAAGCACACACACGTGGGAGGTTCTGGGGTTGTATAAATCCCTCTGGGTGATGGATGCATCACCAGTTTAGGAAGTTAACAGGGTAGCTTTTCCTTAAGCTTCTCCTGCCTCCTGCTGCAATATAAATTAGAAAGCCTTCCGCTGAGCTTGAAGAAATCTGATGGTGGCATCGACCAGCTGCTGGAATGGCAAACTGCATGAGATATAAATGGCCTGAAGTAAAATAGGTCATTAAAATAAAATATTAATGACCTAAGATGTTGGTAACTCAAGAGCCCTTTTAAATTTATGTCCTAAATTGTGAGCTAAAAGTAAACTACAAGAGCTGATGATGGTAATAAAAAAAAAAAATTATTTTTTTTTTAAAAAAAAGGAAAGATACTATATCCAGCCCCTAGTTCCTTTCATGACCCATGGTCCCAAGATGCTGCTCCTTCTCAGCTCATGGGCTTTGCTCTTGGGGTGGTTTAGATCCTTATGTAAGCACAGTGGCCTCAGCTAACCTCCTCCTGATGTCCACGTGTGTTTTTCTTGTGCCTTCTAGTACTGTACCTATGTCTGGTATAAAATCTTATGGTATAGATGCCACTATCTAGAAGCTCCCAAAATTAAACTCATTTTATTCTAGGAATTGAGGGAGGGAAGATTAGTTCAGTAGGATTTGTGGCTGTGATGGTACAGAACAAGGCTTTTGTTTCTGTTGGTATCATGTTTGGGTCACCTGAACATCAAAGCCATTCGAGTACATTGTTGTTTGGGTCAACTTCTATTTTTATTGCTCATAAACATCCTTTGGTGTTCTTGTTTTAGTTTAGTGGATAAACTGCTGGTTAGCAGAAGCAGCCTGTTGGACAGGTGGAGTGATGGAGACTATGGAAGTGACTGTTTCTCTACTGTGTCCTTATGAAGGGCTCAAGAATTTGTCCCCCTGAGGGTAAGGGAGAGGAAGGAGGGGTGGGCACAAATCACGTGTAGCCATGAACACCTACAGAAGGAGACACTGAACAGGCCATGGCAGATGTTGATCCTTGCTGTGGAGCCCCAGACTGAAGTATACATCCCTCAAAGGAGATCTGCCTAGATCCAGCAGCACCCAGACCCCACCAGTGCTGGAAACCGGGGTCTCTCCTCCCCATCAGGACTGGGATGGGAAGGAGGTCTGGGATGCTGGACTGAGGTCTAGGGAGGACCTGGAGCTTTGAGTTTAGCCAACCCAAGGTTTTGCACTCCCTCTGCTGGCTGCATTGTTCCTGGCTGGTGCTGGCTCTTCATCCCTGAAGGAATGCTGAAAACAGTGGGGACAATCTGGAACAAACAGGGAAGTAATAAAATTAATGTGGCTCCTTTTTAGGGTTCTTGAACACTAAGAAAAAAAATCCTTGTTGACCATGCTGTGGAGGTGCAAGTCAGTAAGGAGATGAATTTCTTACACTTCTTTCCAGAAGGTCATTAGTTGCCTTGGGAAGTGGAGGCACAGGGGAAATCACATCAGCGTAAGTCACACTTCAGCATCTTCTGAATCTAGTGTGGAAGACTTGAACCATGACCAAGAATGACTCCAGTATCCTGTCTGCTTGCCTTAAATTTTATGTGAATTTTTTG
The DNA here is from genome assembly GCA_013400375.1 of Thinocorus orbignyianus. Classification (NCBI taxonomy): domain Eukaryota; kingdom Metazoa; phylum Chordata; class Aves; order Ciconiiformes; family Thinocoridae; genus Thinocorus; species Thinocorus orbignyianus. The sequence goes on from VXBW01000926.1 coordinate 4,285, forward strand.
TTCTGCGTTAGCCCTAATAATGACAGGTCTCTCTCCAGACTCAATGATTTCTCTTCTTGTTGTTGCCACTTCTTCTCTGGACTGGAGTTTGCTGCGCTCTCTGAAGTGTTTCCTTCATTTGTTTTTAAACTCCCAGCCTGTTTCTCATCTCAAGCCACCGCTGTCCTGATATCACAACCTTGTACAACCTCAGAGGGGGGTCTAAAACCACTTCACTTTCTGGAGAGTTTTCTCTCTCAAGCATTACATTTTCCATCTCTTCAACTCCTGCTTGGAAGCGAGTGAATACTTCTCTAGGGTATTGCTAGCTTCCAGTTCTGGGAAGCAGCTTTTGTTTGTCCATTGAAATCAGATCTTCTGGCCAAGGCTGGGAGCAGATCAGCAAGTGGTGTGCATTTTACACCTCCATGGACCTTGGTTATTTATCAGTTCAGCCATATCAAACCCAAATTCCCTACCAGCTAAGGACTGGGAAGCACTGGCACACTGTCCATAGCAAGGGAATCATTACTAATGTCCAAGGAGTTCCTGAAACTACTTTTCTCCTCTTTAGTTTCACTCTTCTTGCTTGCCTACACCTACTAATAGCTCTCCTTAAATGTTCTTACTTCTGGTTCTTCCCCAAGATTTCCACTTTGATAGCAGAGCTCTGAGTTGAAAAGACCTTTCTCCTTACTCAAGTCATTTCTGGTTCCCAGCTAATTTCTTTTTACTCATGGACCTGTGGTGACTTCTCAGCTTCTGATCCCAGTTTGTTGCCAGGTTTGGTTTGGTTGCATGTGAAGCTGCAGCAGGTAGTTCTCAGAAGCTCTTAGAAGCAACAGCAAAGCCAAATAAGTTTGGCAGTGTGTTTTTCACCAAGATCTGACCAGAATGGGTTGAAGGGTAGGCAGCAGCAACTGAGTTGGATACATGGAGTGATAGGCAGCTGGAGATGGAAAATGTTAGCTCATCGCTTCTCTTCCATCTGCCACAGGGCAGCAGAGAATTACTGAGTCCTTTCTAGGAGCTTCGTCCCGTCAAGTTTTCAGAGTTGCAAGTAACTGAGCTTCTGCCATTTCCCTTGGGAAAGTATTCCTTACAAATACAATTCACTGTCAGGAAGTCATTCTGAAACTCTCCTTCATTTTTCCTTTTTTTGGTGGCCTCCCACTAAAACGGGCTTTAACACAAAGAGTCTATTTAAAGCACTCCTTTTTTATTTTCCTGTGAAGGCTGATGTGGTTTCTAGTTAATGTTTGTACGAGACTGTGAGCTTTCCAGTTTAAAGGCGAAGAATCACCGTATTCCCTGTGGTTGCACTGATATTTTCACTCATTTCCTTTGGAGGGTCTGGATGAATTTCACGTGGCTGTATTAAATGGATGCTAACTATTGGGTTCCCTTCCCAAATATATATTAAAAAGTGGTGTGTTTTGCTGTTGGGAAAAAAACCAGCATCTAAAAAAGCCTGGTCTAGATTATGTTTGTGCAGAAGTTTTGGGTTTCTCTCGGTTTTGTGGATGGGCTGGTGTTGTGAACCCGGAGGCAGCGTATCCCGGTTTCGGTGCTGGGGGAGAAAGTAGCAGTGATTTCCCCACTGAAAATAACCAAAGTACAAATGCAAACAGTCTGAATGCAAATTTCTCCTAACAGAAGAGAGATTTAACGTCCTTGAACTGTGCTGCAGAAAAGAAATTTAGGAAAACACTTGTTACTTGGGTATAATTGCTCGCAAGCCGATGCTGGTCTAGAGAGAGTTGGTTTTAATTGTTAAATTATACAGCACGTTTTAAAATGGATTGTTTTGCATAATGTAGTGGGGAACCTGTGAATCTCACTGACACCAAATTATTTACTTCTGTAGAAATCGCTGAAAACCGAAACAGTTGTGTAAGGATAAACCAGGAGATTTTTCGGAAGGAAGTTCAAGGGCAGCTGAACACCTCCTGGGATTTTTCTCCCTGTCATTGCAGGCGTATTAAACAGTTTATAGCTTCATGCTCCTGGGCACTCACCAGCAGTAAATGGACTCAGATTACTGGTTTTAACAAAAATGGACTAGCTGGATTCTAGTTTTACCACAAAATGACTTAACAGGAATCTCATGGTTTAGAAATGTTTACCGTGGCTTTGATGTAGGGCTTAATTAATGTTAATAAATGGAAACTGAGGGCCTTTAGCAAGATCTGCTTCTTGCGTGGGGGAAATAACACACACAAATCTTCCCGGTTATGAACTTCATAAACCTCCTTGTGCAGAAATAGAGGCATCTCGAGTTGCTTACTCATGATAGAAGCTTATACGTGCTGCTTGTAGTTTGTTACTCACTGCTCAGAGCTGAGTTACACCTCTTCTTCTGTTGGACCACTTTCTTCCCGAGATCCCTCTTTTGCTCTAAAGCCGTGCCAGCAGGATCAGCATTTTCTGCAGCGTGGGCTGGCTGGTCATGTCGTCTTGCTATTACTTTTGGTCCCATACAAGGCCATATTGCACTCCAAATCAGTAAAACTTGCTTACTGTCTTTACATAGAATCATTATGTACTATAATTTTGCAATTTTTTAGGTTCCTAAAGCAGAAATTCAGGAATGAAAAGTCAGAAATGAAGTTTGGGCTGGGATTTCAGTCAGGCCTCCTTCCTTCAAAGGCTCTTATAATCACAGCATGATATGGGAGGAGACTGCTGAAGGTCACCTGGTCCAACACCTTCCACGAGCAGGCTACCTTTGATGTTGGCTTAGGTCACTGAGTTTTGAATACCTCCAAAGGTGGAGATTGTACAGCCCCTCTGGGCCCCTGTTTCAGTGTTTGACCACCCTCATGGGGCACAAGTTTTCCTTGTCTAAGGAGAGTTTCCACTTTTGAGACTTGTGTCTGTTGCCTCTTGTCCCATCAGTATCATCAGGCATGGTTTAGTGATGGTTTTTATCAGTTAGGTTGATGGTTGGACTAGATGATCTGAAAGGTCCCTTCCAACCTGGACAATCCTTAGCCTCTCTTCATCAGACTTACTCTCCATCCCCTTACCAGGTCTGTTGCCCTTCTCTGGACCTGCTCCAGCCCCTCAATGTCTTTGTTCTAAACATATAAATATACCTCAGGATGAAAGGGTGATATTATAAGAGAATCAGCATTTCAAGCAATTCTTCCAGAGCTGTTCTGCATGGTCAGTCAATCAGATGGACTCTCTCGAGCTTATTCTAGGTTCACTGACTCATGCGGATTTCACTAAGCATCTTCATGCTTCTTAATTAGCTCAATAAATTAGTCAGAAGTTGAGGTACAGAGCAAAATCCAAGCTGAGCAGCAAGATTTTGAGCAGTAGGATGAGTTTGAATCTGCTTTTAGCAAAACTCCTTGGTCTTTTAGCTGCCCACAAGTGTAGCTGGGAGATCAGCATTTGTCACAGCTTGTCCCTGAAGCTTTTGCTGGTGTTACCCACAGTTGCTGTAGAAGGGGGAAACTGAGGCAGAAGGCAAACGGTGCCTGCTGGTGGTCTGGGAGGAGTGGTGGGTCAGTGTTGCCCACAGGTGTCTCCTGGTGCTGCTTATAATGCCTCATTCAGGTCGTTTCTGCCTTTATCATCAGATCTGGCCGTGCTGCAGAACCGCCTGCTCGCTAAATCTCATTGTATCAACACTTGAGCCAAGTGATTAAAGGAAGATTAATGTCATAGATGTAGTGTGGTTAGAGACTGTGGCCAGAAAATCAGTGAAGTATAGAAAATTATTTATATATTTTCCATGCACGCTTGCTCTCTCTGTTTAATCTGTGTTCTGCTCTCAAAACCCTGGGAATAACAGAAACAATCCAGGTTTCCTTACCTGGATGTTTACTTTATTCAGCCTCTTGCTGGATATGTATTGTATGTCCTTAGCTATGGAAAATACAGTTGAAACCTCTCTTTCTCAGGTGAATAAAACAGTATGGCAAGTACCAGTAGCCTGATAAAGCCTTTGAATAAAGCTGTAGCTAATTCCTATTTAAAACACTCAGAGGAGTCATTATTTTACTCACGGGCCGCTTTTAAAGTTGGGCACGTGCTGTTTTGGGTTCTTTTACGATGTGTAAAGAAATCTTTGCACTCCTCTGGTTTTTTCTTTAGCCTTTTCTGCCTTAATTCCTCCCCTAGTGGAGGGTATTTTGCAGTCACCTGTGCAGCAGTCGGAGAGGGCTGTCTGGGAATGCATCTTCATGCCACCTCCATCTCCAGCACTGACACTTGTTCCACTGTCTCGTGATTTCTGGCAAATTATTGGATCAGGATCAAAATTAACTTACAGAGACCCAAGAAATGTCAATTTCAGATCTGTCTCATGAAGTGACTGCATGAGCATTGGAGCCATGCAAAGAGGAGAAGACTTTGGGAGCAAAAGGCAGCCTTTTTAGAGGCAGCCCAGTTAGATTGGCCTAAATTCATCTGATCCCCGTAAAGTGATGGCTTCATGAAGGTCAGGAATAGGAGAACTTGACAGTCTAGAGGGAGCAAAGGTTATTGTCCACCTGCTTTTGAAAATTTATCTATTTTCCACAGATACTCCCACTGCAACATATAGCTTTAATCATGAAGGTCGAGCTGAACCTTGATGCTACCCACCAAAGAGTCCAATGACATTTGAAACTATGACAAGTTTCAATACTTTGGGTGATAAATACCAAAACCTTCAAGATCAGAGATTATGATAGAGGCAGAAAAAGAATGTTTCTAGCCTTCTTTTTCATTGTAGAAAGTGCCAAATGTCTGATACCCATCTGTAACTAATTCTTTATCAGCTGACTTTGCATAAGAGAGCAGTAGGTGGTACAGATTTTGGTCAGTTACCTCACATTAGGTACTGGTCAGCCTGCTGTGGCTGCTAAAATGGGGAGAGGGTAACCTATTTTAGTCATCTTGAATTCTTGGTGGGGACCTTCTGCTCCAATGGAAAGGGCACAGAAGTGGTTTTGTGGCTGAAAGTCGTGCAGATCTTCCCATGGTGTTACCACCACTCGGGTTCATAAATCCATAAATCTCTCCCGTGGCTTGTAGATGTGTCCAGGACTCTGCTGTTAGAAGACTGTCCTTCATCACCTAGTTCAGCTTCATCACAGGCAATACAGAAGTGGAGGAGAAGCTGTAATTTGGTGATTCTGATCAAGGCAGAAACATCCAGCTGATAGCATTTTTTGTTGAGTTATTTATTTCTCTCACTTGTACAGATCTGGGCACTCTCAGCACTTGCTGGTGTGTGAGAACAGTCATCCTTGGGAATTGGCACCTGAATGAGCACATGCAAATGAGCTCTTCTGGTCTGTGATAGAAAGAGTTCTTGAAGGAGTTACGCCTTTTGACTTGAAAACAAATATTCTAATACCCAAGCAGGCTCTGGGAAATCAATTACAATAGTTTGGTTTGTCCTTGTGGCATATTTTTCTGCCACTGTTCTTCTTTATCATTGTTATATTGATAGAATGTAAGTGGAGTAATATAGGGAAGCAGCAATGATAATAGTACTTTTATCTTTTTATTGTCACCCTTTTTTCTTTTTTTTTATTAATGCTCTTCATTGAGCACTAAAAAGAGCTGGAAATTTTGCGAAGAATGCAAAGGAATAAAACCTGGCACAGCGAAAGACTTCCAGTACAATATGAATGTTGATCCTTTAAAATCACAAATCATCTTTCTGTTAATTCACTGTAGAATAAGGTCTCCTCAAGATAAGACTCAGCAGTGCTGTGGAGTTGGTATTTAAAGTATGTCCATCTGCATCTAAACGAGTAGCTCCAAGACAATCAGATTATGCAGTAGTTACTTTGGTGAGAATATCGCCTAAGTGGAATGGAAACTTCATTTTGAGTCTAATATTAGACCCTGCTTTGGAAAATTCCTTTTAAATGATCACAAGCTGGGAATAGCAAAAGAATTTAACTTTCGACAGACAGCATTCACCAAGAATTTGTTTTTAACTGCTTATGTTGGGTCCCTGGGAAAGCAGATGTGAAAAACTTACCAAAGTGAATTGACTTGACCTGATGCAATGTTTATATCAGTAGTTGATAAGTTTTCCTCCCTCGACTAATTTGCTCAGGATATTTTCATTCTTTAACCATGAGTAAGTCTGGGCTGGAATAGTTTGAATGCTTGCTGGTCTAATAATCTGAATCTTAAACCATGCAGACATGATTGCCTATAAAGGGGTCTGAGCACAGCTGAACTATTTTGGTTATCTTCCACGGATGGGGACTAGCAAAGAATTCGAGCCGACGTTGCTTACCTCCTGATAGTTCAGGAAACATGTTGGTATCTGCTGTATTTATACTTCAGAATTCCACTTGTATGAGGTGAACCCTTTGGATGCATGTTCCTTTCCATGCAGCCTCACAGAGGACCAGTTTTCAATGGCAGCGAGGACAACTGGCCACCAAGGGTATCGAAGCAGATTCGAAGGGTCATGAGATTATGATAATTATTATCCCTGTGGCAGAAAGGACTTTTAAGAATTACAGAACACGCTGTGAGAGATGTACAGCTCAAGGATCTTTAGAGCCACTGATATAATTCATCTTAGCTTTTCTCCTTGTTGATCAGACACTGTCACTTCGAATTTTTTAATTAATCAGTTCCTAAATAAGTTGTGTGTGTCCCCCTTCCCCATATGGAGCATGTCTGAATAAATTATTTGGGAGGGAGGGAGGAGGAAAAGAGAAACTCATGATTTGGGCTGACTTCTTCAACCCAGCTCTACCCTGTCCACGTGCTTCTGTGGTTTGGCCATTGTTGCTGTTGTTTCCAAGCTTGAGGAGAACATCCCTGGGAACTCGCTGCAAAGGAGAGCTCCAGCCTGGCCTTCCTCTGCCAGTGCATGAGAGAAGAAGGGGAACAGGCATCAACAAGATAATAAAACAAATTCAACACCAGGTTGACAGTCTCACTGGGAAGGACGTTAGGAAGGGAACGCTGATCTCTTTAGCTGTTCTCTTTCAGGGTGTTAGGTGGATTTATGTGACCCAGGAATGCATTGCTCAGACAGAAATCAGACTCTGATTTTAAGCATCTGTTAAACTTTACCTCTTTTTTTTCGTGAAGCCTGACACCAATCATTTTATCTTTTTATTTATAACTGTGTGTCTAATTTCTGATCTTTCAGGAATTTCTAAAATGTCTAAATGTCTGATCTGTCTCCTTGCAGGCAAGTCTCACCTGGCCATAGTACAAAGAGTAAACAATGAAGGAGAAGGGGATCCTTTTTATGAAGTCCTGGGAATTGTCACTTTAGAAGATGTGATTGAAGAGATCATCAAGTCTGAAATTCTGGATGAAACAGATCTATACAGTGAGTAGAAATATTTGCACTTTGTTTATAGATGAGAGGGCAGACTCCATCAGCAGTTGTGTCTGGCAGCTTTGTTTTGGGATGTAAATCGCTGATTTCAAATCTCAATGGTCAAATGATCTGCAGATCCCTTAGATGGTCAAAGTAATTTTTATTTTTGCAGCATGAGCATCTCACTCCTTTGTGCTGTTTAGTTCAGAAACAGGACAGCTTTCTTTGTTTGACCCCTCCATCAAGAAGGTTTGCATCTGCAATGATCTGTTCTCTCCCGTTACATGTTCTCCACCACAGTGGCCTTGTCAAACCTTTTTGTTACAGCGCTCACAGTCTCCCACATTTTCCCCTAAAATCTTTCTGCTTCAAGGGCCTGTAGTCCATGTGTTTTAGGAAGAGGTCAGGCAAATACCATAGCTCAGGGAAGGGGGATGGACTTCTTTATGGTCACTGTCCATCACTTTCTTCAGAGCTGAAAACCAGCATGTCCTAAATAATTCCCCTGTTTATCACTCGGTACAGCTCCTTCCTTCTTGTTCCTTCTTGTTCTTCCTTCTTGAGGGAGGGATATCATGCTGCAGGTCGAACACTGCCTGAGACTTGAGAGATCTGGAGTCTTTTCTTTCCTAGTTTAGAGTTTGCCTGGTCTTTGGCCAGTTACCTAAAGTGTCTTTGCTTCTCTTCCCAGCTGCACAATCTGGCCTGTGCACAGTGGGCTTCCTTTCTGACATTCTTCATCTCTCTTATCTGTACTTTAATCACTTGGTGGCAGATACTATTTTTTACTAAGTATTCCCATGTAGCACAAGGATGTTCCTAGATTCTGTTGTAATAGAAATAGTTGAAATAATAATTTTAAATACCTTTAACACTGTTCAGCAGTGTTTTGCTTGCTTTTTCTTTCCTCGTGAAAGGGATCAGGATGTTTCTACAGCACCTTTTTCAGGCCAATGCAAGCATCTTCTCTCCTCCCTCCAAGCCAAATGAATACTTTATACAGTGGGACAAACGTACTTCTACTTTTCCTGATAGATTGGTACTGCCTGAACCCCTTTCTGTAGCTGATCAGTATTTTACCAGTATTTATGTGGTCCTGCACTCACGTAAATCACAGTTGTGTTTTACAATACGCTCAGCAATCTGATTACTGTGCAACTCAGAGAAGTCCAGTTGGTATCGATTTCTTTTCAAACCTCTACAAATGAATTGTTGGACTAATCAGTTACCACAGAATGCTTTTACAGGGTTAATTCAGACTTTCTTTTATACTCCAAAAAGATCCTGTCTTTGTTTCATCACCTTTGAGATACTTCCATGTTTCTAGGAGTGAAGAGGTGTTGCATAGTGCTTTCCAGTGAATTTTTCCCCTTGTTTGTTAAGAGAAAGCACATAGGTCACGCAGGACAAAAAAGCTTTGCCCATTAATAGCATATTAGAGGGCAAGGAAATGAGAATTTAATTTTACTGTATGAAGACTTCCTAGATTAACAAAATAGAGCTGGTGAACGCGAGTTCATTTGAAACTCTCCTTCCTGGAAAGGTTTAGAGTTAAAAATTCCTGGTTCAGAATAGGAGAGAAACTTCCTAAGCTTCCTGGGGGATAAAGGAGATTTTGAGGGGTGGCTCCTGTTAATGTGCCATGAAGATGAACTTCTAATTTCTTTATGAAACACTGGAGTTCTTTCCCCTGTTTATCCCGAAGGAACTGTAGCAGTAAGGGAGAGAGCGGAAACCTAGAGAAGCTGCAAGGATCACAGGAAATGTGAGAGGTTTTGGATTTGGGCCAGACTGATGTGCCATGACCACTTCCAGTTTGTGTAGTGATGGGAACACGCTTTGGGTTTACTGGAAATACCTTATTGTCCATGACATGTTAAGGCAGCTCAGTTTTGATGTTGGCATCAGTGTGTCAGTGCTAGTAACCCCATCTAGTACTAGAGCTCTCTCATGCTGTTTGTTACAGGACTGAGCTGGCTTGCTCAGCTCAGACCAAGCCAACTTCAAACCTTTGGACCGTTTTGCTCTGTGCTAGGTGTTTACTTAAAAGTAGACCTTATGAAAAATGTTGGCAGTGTTGTTATGCCTTTGTTCTGAAGTTTAAAAAAATGTTTTGTTTTGCTTTGATGGAAACTTGAAATTTGATGAAATGGCTGACCTTGGTGTTGGAGCTGTGCCTTTCTGCTGTTTCCATGAAAATCCGTTTGAACTGTGGTAGGGTGGAAATCATTTTAAATTTATGGGTTTTGCTGAAAGCTGCTCTCACTGCTGAAGCTCCACAGCTGAATTTCTATATATTGGGTTGTATACCAAATAAACGTGCAGTATTTCTTCAGTTTGCTCCAAGTCTGCTGTGTCTTATGGCTTGCAGAGATGTTAGGAGCAGGAAAAATTGTTAAATGTGTGTGACCTATCAAGATCTGGATAGGCTGAGCACTTCTGAGCATGAGGCTTTGTACTGAGGATGCTGATGGGGTGGAGAGAAGAGGTTTCTGTCATGGCACAGGTAGGCTCTGGGTACTTTTCAGCCAGTGTGATGATGAAGAGCTGTCAGTGCATTTGGCTCTTAGTATTGGCAAGCTGGAGTATGTTTTCATGGGTGACACATTACAGGCATCTGTCCTGCACTCCTGTAGCCCTAGCCATGGTGGGAGGGCATTTCTTTGGAAGGGCAGAGGCCCAGAGAGAAAGCTGTATGTTCTGTGTTGGCCCCAGACCGCAGAGTCCACTTGAGTAACATGGAGTTAACCATTCTGACCTGAGTTTGACCGGTGGCCTGTCTTATTTAACTCTTTCTAATTGAAGATGTGTTTAATCATCCCCTTGGTGCAACTGGGATGCTGCTGTTTTTCACATATACAGATTCAGAAAGGCTTCATCCCATGTAAAATCTGTGATATTTCTACAGATGAAATATCTTAACACACACTTGTGCACTTGTTCTGCATGCGGCAGGCAGGTAGAATCCTAGAATTGTCTGGGTTGGAAGGGACCTGTAAGATCATCTCGTTCAACCACCAACCAAACTCTGATTCAGTTACTTCCGTCACTGTCCAACCCTTGGTTCCTGTGTTTTACAAGAAGCTCAGAAGGTGTTTGGATAGCAAAGAATGATTAAAACCATCCCTTATAAAAATAAGCCAAGATAATGGCTTTAAGCCATATGGCTGTGCTCTCACTGTGGAACATTTTTCTTGGGGAAAGGTTTCTTCTTCTTTCTTCTTCCTTGGACAAGCTGCCAAGGAAACAGTAGGAGGAATGAAAATCACCCATAATTTGATTGAGAGCCTGAGTCTCTTACCTTGATGACCGAAAGATTTAAGGCAGCCTTTCATGTTGTGATGCTGGCTCTGTTTTCAGGTACCAGAAGAGCAGTGTGGAGCCTGTGGTGGCACAGCTCATTCACAGAGCTGCTTTACTGCCCTGCTGAAGAGGTGTGTCCCTGTCCCAGGGCCAAAACTTGTACTTGTGTTGATTTTTGCCTCCCTGAAGAGAGCAGTGATAGAGCTCCTTGTAAGAACGCATCTCAGCCACAGCTTTGTAAAAAAATATATAAATAAATAGCATTCTCTGAGCTTTTCAGAAAAAATGCAGTTTCTATTCTTCCTGCCTCTTAGAAGAGGTAGGACATAGTGAGAGCCACTGGGGGACTTTTCACCTATTCACTCTCTATTGCTTTGGTATCCATCTTCCCTTTAACTACAAGTACAGATAAAGTCTATCTCGGACTATATTCTGAAGACAGGGATTGTTTTCAGTCTGTAACCACTCCCTTGGGTGGTTTCTATTCCTGCTTTTGGAAGAGAATCTGCAGTCCCTGATGTAGTCCAGGTCCTGGCTAAAGTATTACTGGCATAAGGGGCTTCTGGTTTCAAAGAAGAAACAGGGCACAGGTCATTATCGTTCTTCTCTGTGTGCTTGGGAACAAGCACCTCTGATTTTTGGATTTGCCCTGCTCACAGAATGAGCTTTAGATACCTGAGTAGGTGGGTTGCTGTCAGTACAGTGTCACTGTTGAGTCTGGGGTAGCCTTGTAGTGGAGACTTGTCAATAGGGAAGTTCAGGATCTAAATATATTCATATCTAAACGGCCAGGTGACTTGGGAAAAATCTTTCCAGAACTCTAGTTGCCGGCATTGTGCATTTCCAAGCCCTAACTCAACCGCTTTTAGCCTCATGTAGTCTGTAGCATATATTTGGACACCTGCAGGACTTCAGATCTTAGTGACTTCCTTAATATGGTACATCCCCTTAGTTGTCTTTGTATGCCTAACTCAAAATCTGGCAACAGCTAACTGGGGGTATGGGTGAGGTTTCACAGTGTCAGCATCACCTGCACCTCTGTGTACTTGCCCAAATTCTCTGCAGTGAATCAATGTACCAGCATTGCCTGTGGGCCCTCAAAATTCCAGTCATTTTAAATTGAGGAGGAGGAGTCTGATAGGTAAGTAGGTTTAGTGTTTTCAGTGTCTTTCCCCACTAAGGCCCTAGAACCTGAGCCGTGCCTTGATTCTGAGGGGCTCACAGTAATTGCCTCAAGTCTTGGGTTTCCTGCAACATATGGTGGACTCCAGAGCAGTCTGACAGTGTCCTGCTGCTTCTGGCCAGTGCCACCTTATACACGGGGTCAGCAGAGAAGAGCAAGACCCTCCCATCTGAGAAGAGACCTCTTCTCCCTGGAATTGATGTATACCGTACCCAAACATGCCTATAACTCTCTGCCTGACTGATTTCCTAGACATTTTGACAGGTTAGCTCAGTGGGGTGTGTGCTTCGTGTGTGCCAAGGGCTCTGTCTGCAGACCTGGGTGCTCTGGGTGGCAGTCCCGGCTCTCTCCATCCAGCCTGGTTCATGTTGGGGTGCTCTGGGTGGCTGTCCCGGCTCTCTCTCATCCATCCCTTCTAACAGAAATCGCTTCCTTCCTTTCTTTTTCCCACCCTCCCTTCCCCAGCTGATAACAAGACGAAAAAGAAGGTAGCTCATCGGGACAGGAAGCAGGACTTCTCTGCCTTCAAGCAGACAGACAGCGAGATGAAGGTTAAAATATCACCACAGCTCCTCCTGGCAATGCACCGGTTCCTGGCAACAGGCAAGTGTGGGTTTGCTTTGTTACTGATTGTGCCAGAGCCTCGGAGGCAATTTGTCAGCAAAGGCCGGTGAGGTTTGGGGGGACAGTGCAGGCGGGAAGGGAGGCTGGATTGTGGGGTGACAAATAATACCACTGTTGTGTTTTTCTTTTTAAATTCTCTCCTCTCCTGTGTTCAGTGTCGGCATGAACCCTCTGAGACATTTACCAGGGGTGGACCAGTAACTTTAAATTGGTCTGAAAGGTAAGGATGAATGCCAAGTGCCGCACTGCATGTCTAGAGTCCGTCAGATTAACGACTAGCAAGTACACCCCATTAGGAAGAGCTCAGGGAACAAACCAAAGAGGACTTGATACCACTGGCCAGCTCACTGTAATTCCACTCTGGCGCCTTCTCCAGAAAGAGATGCTGGACTTTTTGCCCGAAGGTCTAAAGCCATTCCGTGAGACCTTTTGACTCCAAGTGAAAAACTCTCCCGACACATTTAATGCAGACTGCGCAGGCGGTTGAGCTGCACTTTTTATAATGGATTTCTGACTGGCTTGTGTGACCTCCGGTGATGACTTCAGGTTTCAGAGGACAGTTGTCTCCATCCCAGAACACCTTGATGTTTTAGCCCTTGGGTGGGCAGTCTGGCAGAGAGGCCTTGAATGGTTTCTTGCAGCTGATGCTGTCTTTCGTCGTAAAGTCGGTCCCTTCACCTCAGAGATGAGACCTGTTAACAGGAGAGCTTGTGGAAAACATACCTTCCTATTGCTCGTGCTGTCTCTCTTTGACATGTAAAGAGTTCTCCCACACAGGCCTGGCAGACGGGCCTCTTTCTCTGCTGTGTTCGACATGCACTCATGGGTTGAAAATGGTAAATCTGTTTGGTCTCAAGTTTGCCAGCTCCAGTTGGAAATTAGTACTTCCCCTCCTCTAAGATGCAGTAACTGCCTGCCTAGATGCTTCTAGTCTGCCTTCATGCTTTATTTTGCCTCTGTGACTTAAACATGTACGTGATCGGTTATCACATCTCAGCTGAGGGGCAGTCATTCCTTAAAAGGCTCGGACTCCGACAGCTCACGTGCACGTGGGCATGTCCTTGGTGAAAGGACGTGGTTCAAGAGGAAGACGCGGATTTAACAGCAAGCAAGGCGTTGCTCGTGTAGTGGTGCAAGACTTGATGGAGTTCTCTAAGCACCTGCTCGACAGACATAGTCTTACAGTGCTCCTTCTTTGTGGATGAAAGGATTCTTGTAGCTTAAATCCGGGTCTGGCTGTGAAACTGCTGCTAAATAAGATGAAAGCTACAGTTTGGGGTTTCTCTGTTCTAAACCGAGAATAGTATCTTTAGCAGATGAAAGGTGCTGGGTCGTTAACGGTTCTGTGGTGAAATGAGGTGTCAGGAAAGCTTATCAATTTGCATGTGTAAATCTCCACGTCCCTGGCTTAACTCTCCCACACAAGGATGAGCTTTTCCGCTTCAAACAGCTCCTGTTGGGAACACGGAAGAGCAAGTGGACAGGGGATGTGTTCTGTGTGTTGGGCATTAATCCCACCTGGTTTGAACTGACCCGCACTTGTCTCTCACTTTGAGTAACCCTTCCCAGGTGAACTGTGGCAACCCTGATTGTGTCTTTGATTTATGTAGAGCATCCATCTAGAGCAACTTTCTAGTCCCCAAACAGTGATTTTAATTTGTTTTTTATTTAAGGGCAATAAATGCAGTAACTTTAATACCTTTTGAGGAAGGAAAATAACAAATCCAAAGGTTCTCTGTGCCCCAGTTTTAAAGCTCTTCCATTTGTGCAACTCTCCAGTGAGCCTGTACAGCTGTGACTCTGAACTCTCAAGAGGGCAAGACTGCCTTTTCTTTTCCCTTTCAGATGAAGACATGGTTTTTGGTTGTTTTGAAAAATACTTCAGTAATGAAAGCTGGGGCGTTCCTGGGGTCTCCCCCCACCCCCTTCATACAAACCTAACAGTCTCAAAAGACAGGAAGCCTGCAATTCCATAATGGATCTCTCTGCATCTGTGTGTCTTTTATAGGCAAATGCTTATTAACGAGTGTTGCTACCTTCTTGCCAGGCATAGGAAGATTAATGCCGAGTTGTATCTTGTGTTATAGAAGTAGAAGCCTTTGGTCCATCTCAGATGTCAGAGAAGATCCTTCTCAGGCTGCTAAAACATCCCAATGTCATCCAGGAGCTGAAATACGACGAGAAGAACAAGAAAGCCCCAGAACACTACCTCTACCAGCGAAACAAGCCCGTCGACTACTTTGTTCTCATTTTACAGGTCAGACATGTGATTATGTAGATATATGCAAAATCCTGCATCTCCTGACGTATCCCCCTCTATACCACTTCCAGTGGCTGAAGTTTGTCTTCTTTCAAACATGGAAACTGAGCTGTGGCTCCTGGGAGCTGCTCCTGCCTCCTTTATGTCCTTGCCAACCTTGAAGAGCTCACTGGGGTGCTTTCAGCCTCAGTTAAACCAGTTGGGAAGGGCAGACAGCACTTCCCACTTCCAGTCATCTCTTGAAAGTTAACTTCTGCTGTAGGTATCACCAGGATAGGCAATGCCAGGGAATCCCAGCTGGCATTGTGTAGAAATTAGGGGTGCAAAAAATGACGTGTCATAGGAGTTTGGCCAGGATGCTTTCTCTGATGTGCTTTTCCCTTTTGCAAAAGGAGGTGTGGGGAGTTTGGAGTGATGACATTTGGCTGGACAGTTTTGGAGCCTCTATCTTTGATGTGGTGGGAAGTGGCTGTTTTGGCGGCGGCATTGCGCCATCTACTGAACTGCTGCCACCTCCTGCCACAGCCCCTGCGGGTCCAGGCACTTGCCCGACCCTGAGATCACTGCATTTGGGTGCTTTTTAGAGTGGAGCCTCGTAGAATCATAAAATGCTGCTTATGTTTCTATCCTGCATAACCAAAATCAGTTTTGGTTATAGAATTTCAAGCATCACAGCTAAAGCTGGAACACAAGGCTTGAAATCTTCCTTAAGTGAAAAAATGGAGGAGGATTTAAACACTCTTAGTGATAAACAATTAAGAAAGCACTGGGATATGATATTATGGATTCAACTTAGTTCTCTTTTTAAAAAGGGTTGTTTTTTTCAAGTGTTTGAGGAGCCAGTGGTAGCTCTTTAACTGCTCTTAATGTGCTGAATTGTCACAGTCTGAAGTATTCCAAGAGGCAAAGTAATGCTCCTGAGTGAGGTAATGCTGCAGAGATGTAGATGGAGGACATGGACGATAGAAAAGAACAATCAGTTCTTTCTGAGCTATTCTTCAGTCAATAAATATTTAACAAACAGGATGTGCTAGCTCTGTAATGCATTTGGAAAAGTGCATCCTGCATAGGTACACACTATAAAAATGGTAACAAGGTTGGTTCTGCGAGGATCAGGATGGGGATAAATACTCTGCTTTGTTACTTAAATGGACTTAGACTTACTGTCTTGTTTCGAGAGACCAAGAATAGCTTTACAGTAAACACATACCAGAACACAATTAAAAATATGTCCTGTGCATTAAATTTACCAATTTAATCTCTGTAGAGTTACTGCTTTATCTAGGACATCGCCTGTTTGCAACAGCTTTTCTCTTAGCTAAAGGGAAGTTCTTCTGTAGCAGTATGAGATTTGCTTTGTAAGAGTGTTTTTTTCAAAATTCCTCTTAGGACATGGAACCAGGAATGACCCTTGTATGCATTTAAACAGGGCAGAAGACATCTAATAACATGCATGGGGAATTCTTAATCATAGAATGGTTGGAATTGGAAGAGGTGTTAAAGATCATTCAGTTCTAGAGATGTTCAAACCCTGCTTGAACACGTTCCTGTGGGACCTGCTCTGGGTGGCCCTGCTTTGGCAGGAGGTTGGACTAGATGATCTCCAGAGGTCCCTTCCAGCCCCACAGCATTCTGCCATTCTGTGTCTGTTTACAGCTGTGTTTGGTGTGGTGGGTTCTTCTGTTCTAGAGTCCTTTGTAGGATGTGGTGTTTAAGATTCGGTTCAGCCCATATCAGAAACGGGTGCACTTGTGCAGGAATCTGGTTTTGTGCAGCTTGGGAAGTACTGAGGGTCCTTCTAGGTGATATGTCATGAAAGAGCAGGATCTTAAGGGTGCTGGAATATGTAAAACTGCTAGAAACCAAGAAAACCAAAGTAGCCTGAGACTGCTCCTTCAGGAATAGGAACTTTGTTTCTGTGGGAATCTCATTGGTGAAGACAGGCAACCTCCTTGCGTGTTGTCTCCCAACTTCCCTTTCCTATGTTTGTGGTAGAGGGAACCCTTCGTGTGGATGTGAGCTGTGACCTAAATTATCAAGGTGTCTCAAGCCCCCAGATGACTGTGCTACATATAAGCGTGTTGAGGTACCAGGGGAACGTTTTTTCACAACATTGAGGGAACACAGCCTGGGAGATCATGGAGCAGGGCAGTGGTACTACCTCGAAAGTGCTGAGGTGAGCCCATTCCTCTGCTGGGACTTATCCTGGCCACAGGCCACCAAAGAACCAGAAGAGCTCAGGACACAAGAGTGTGTTGCCTTCCAGGGTCCGTCCCTGTTCAGGCACCATTACAGGCAGGGCCTGTGGCACTGCTTGGGAACATCAGGCAGAACTAGCTTTCAGGGCTCAAGTCTGGTCTTGTGCCTCAAGACCTACAGTCCCTTTTAATTGCAGCCATCTCTCCTTTTCCTTAACAGGGGAAAGTGGAAGTGGAAGCTGGGAAAGAGGGGATGAAGTTTGAAGCTGGTGCTTTTTCCTACTATGGGGTGATGGCCCTCACAGCGTCGCCAGGTAGGTCCTCTTACCTTCTGTTTCTGGAACCCACTCCTGCACAAACTTACCCCTCCAGTGTGGGGGGCAGGACAAGGCTGTACAGGACATCCCTTTGATGTGTCCATGGGGCTGATGTCAAGGATAACTCCTTGCCAACAGAACTACCTGCCTGGCACAGCATTCCTGGGAAGGGCCCAGGCTGGTGGTGGCACCAACTCCAAAACCCGGTGGCTGGCAGCTGTGTGCCAGTTCCTGGAGGATGTGAGCCTTAGCCAGCGATGTGTTTGGTACTGGAGGATGGCCTTGTAGTTTGGTTTATGGTAGGATAACGGGGATTGAATTAACGGGAATAAATAATTAGTGGCAGAGGGACATCTAGTGGTGCGAAGTATGAACGCCCTGTTAGTTTAGGGATGGTTCGATTTGCCAGTCCTGTTCCTAAAGGAAAAGGAGGGCAGTCACACAGGAAAAGCGATTGCTCCTGTCAGGGTGAGTGGAAATGTGACCAAGAAATCGGCAGGAGAGGAGAACTGGTGTCTGAGGCCAAGGTGTGAGCCAGTTCCCACCCAGGTGTGATTCAGTTCCCAGCACACAAGCGGTAGCCACACAACCCACCACCTCACAGGTGGGAATTGTTTATAATCCACCAAGAGTAGCCTCCAGTGCTGTATCCCCAGCATTTGGGGATATATTTTGGTGCCAGCAGTGTCACCACTAGGACTTCCACCTCAACTGGGAACCCACAGCCTGGTTGGGGAGAGCTGGAGCGCTGGCTTTGCCCATCTGCTGACCCAAAAGCCACTTGCTCAGCTTCAGGGAGAGATGTTTCTCAGGCTGAAATCAGGTCCTCCTGGGTTTAAGTTCCACTTGAGAGGCAGCTTGTTTTAATTGTACACTCACAAGCACTCCCTTCGTGTGTGTGTACCTGTGTGTGTGTGTACAGCAGCGAATGACAGGGGAATGAAAAGGATTTTGTGAGTTATGAGTACAGCCTTATCAAACTCTACACAAGAGCAGTTCTCTTGGGCATGCGAGCGCACTTTTACAGGCAAGACTAATTCCACCTTAATTATGAGGGCTTTAATTCGATCGGTCTAGCTTATACATTTTGAGATTTGACAGATTTGAAAGTGTGCAGAGCTTTGCAAGCCCTCAGCTTCACAGCTCAGCTTTTGGCAGTGTGTGCCAGGCAGAGGGCTGGGTTGGGCACGGCCACTTCACCTACCGGACCTACGCTTGGAGTTCACTTGAGGCATCTCTGTTTTGCCAGCGTTGCTCAGTTTGAATGTTTTCATGTGGTTTATTGGATTTTTTTTCCTGTCTTGCCTCCCCACAACCCTGTGTTATTGTCCCCACAACCACGCCAGTTCCCCAAGTCCTGCGAGGGCAAATGATCTCCTCTTCATGGGCACTGGCTTTTGGACTCTGTCATGTCAAACTTAAGGATATGGAGTATTTTAAATTCATCTCTGCCAGCCTTGGATTTGTGTGCCTTTGACTGATTGGCTTGTACCAGTTGCAAACCCCTCATTTTGCTGGCTTTCTCTCCAGCTTTTAGAGAATTTGGTTTAAGATGTATTGATTTTTTTTCTGTTAGGATGAGCTCATAAAAATAAAATCCTATTGCTCTGTGAAGATGGGAAAGCTCGGTGAAAACTTCCTGCTCCCGTGTCCTAATTAGACTTCATGTGCCTTCCCTCCTCACCTGGAATGTGAAATCAGTAACAGAAGAGTAAAGCATGAAAAAAAACAAACCACAAAAACCCCAAACAACCCACAAAATAGCCCCACCAAACCCCAAAACAAAACAAAACAAAGGAGTCTCAAGAAAAGAGTAAAGCTTTTTTCTTTAACTGCAGCTGGGCAGGGATTTGCAGTAAGGATGAGCAGTACCCTGGGGAAAGTGGAGAATCACAACCTGGCTTGATACTTGACTGAAAACCTGAAGAACTGTGAAGTGTCCCCTGGTTTTATTTGTGTTTTGGTGTAACTCCCATAAAGAACAGCACCCGTTTGTTTTAACTCTTTGCCTTCCGGACTGGAGTGGGCACCACTGCTCCTTTTGAACTAGTTTAAAACTGAGTGTACTTTGATGGATAGCCATTCAAATTGGCAAGTGAAAATTGTTCACCTGACTGTAATTCCTTAGGCTTGTTCTTTGGTTTAGTCCTAAAATCGTTTAATTGTCTTTTTTTTTGTTGTTTTTGCTTTTGTTTTAACCCTTTACTTTTTCACAGTTGATTTGCACTTTTGGTTTTAGTTCTTCAGTGTGTGAACTGGCTCCTTCCCCTGTCGAGTGTGGATAGCTGCTGCCTTTCTGGCCGTGATCTCATCCTTTTTCTCTCCCTCTTCTAGTTCCCTTGTCCCTGTCTCGTACCTTTGTTGTCAGCAGAACAGAGTTGTTAGCAGCAGGTTCTCCAGGTAAATCCGCATGCTTCTATTTTCACCATTCTTGTGACTGCCCTGATGCCATAAAAAGTCAGCTGCAGTCTGTTTTTATCTGACCCCTTTGCTCGTTAGGGAGAAGTCCAGCACAGAGTTATGCCTCCCAGGTAGGTATCCAAAACTTTCATTTATGGTAACTGAGAGTCATCCAAATGGGAAGAACTGAAAATGTGTTGAAGGAAAACAAAAAAGTCTTTGGTAATGTGTGCTTGTTCTTGTTTCTCATGTGTATGCTGGGAGAGAATTAGGAGGGGAGAATTTTTAGAAAGAAGGTATTATCCCTAAAATTTCTGAAGAAAATGCATTGGGCAGAGGAGAATGTCTGCTGCTCAACTGCCATAAAAGGAAAACTTCTTTAATGAAAGAATTCTTATATTCTCATATTCTCATCCTATGGTTTGTATCCAGTGTGGCCATTCCAGTTCCTCAAAAGCCTTGAGCATTCTCTCCATGAGGTTAATGCCCTGGCCTGGCACAGTGGATGGATTTGCAATGGAATGTGCCAGAAGGCTGTGAGACCTCCTATGGGGTTTTCTGGTTCCCGTTTTGCTTAAGACCTTTCCTTGACTGACACAGAAATCCCTTTGGAGAGCAGAGACCAAGGAGGGAACAAATTGGGCCGAGAAGAGCTCTGAGCTGTGGTTGAGTGCCTGGAATTTGGGAAGGGTCAGAAACCAATCTCTGCAGACACTGCATGCACGGAGTAGCTGAGAAAAATGGAAACCCATCAAGAAAGTCTGTAGGAAGAGCAGAATCCTAAAATAGCTTGGCCCACGGTGAACATATTTCTTCCTTTTGAAGTTTTCTTTTTCAGATGAAATGTCTCTTCCCCAGACCTAAAAGCAAACAGGATAATGATATGCATATTCAAGTGAAACATCTCCTAAACATTAATACTTATCATGCCTTTCATAAACTTTCACCATCTGCTTCCTGTATTTTTCCCCCTCTTCTTTTTTCACTTTTGAAAATGTATTTCACCACCAGTCCTTAAATTAGTCTCATGCACATTCCAAACAAACTACAGGGGATTTTTTTCCTGCCCTGTTAAAGTTTCCTGCTGCTAAACTTCAAAGAAGGGGGAGAAATTTAATCTTGCTTTAATTAAAGTACCTGATGGCTTTCTTTTAAGCTTGGTGGCTTTGATTATCTTTTTTAGCTTGGTTCTTTTGTTTTGCCAGGTCTTCTTTTTTCCTTTTTTTCCTTCCCTTCTCCTTGTGACAAATAAGTGTACGCTTTGTGCGTGCAGGTTGTTTCCATTATAAATGCCAAGCATATTTTCCTAGCTTTTTCCCCCAAGAAAAAAAAATATATATAATCAATAATTGAAAATAATTAAGGGAATAATCTCCTTTGTAAGACCCTTATACAGTAAACCTGGTCGCTGTGATAATGTGGTACCAGTTTTGATGAAACTCGGACCTTCTACTGGGTCCTTCTAAAAAGGATCCTGTTGTTTCACCCCAAATTCATAACACAGTTGGATTGTGGTTTGTGCCTTTTAATCCCTTTACAGGAAGGTGAGGAATATGGGAAAACCTGGGCAGAAAAGCTCTGTCCAGAGCCAGGCTGGCCTGCCAGGGGGCTGTTCTGCAAACACAGGCCTGCCTGCTGTTCTGTCGTCTGCCCTTTCTGTATCCTTCCTTCTCCATCAACTTCTTTTCTCCTTCCCTGACTTGTACATGCTCCAGAAGTGATGTCCTTCCCCCTCAGATTTTTAACAATCATACTTTTCTGTTCTGTCCTTTAGCTTCACCCATCCCTTTTGTTTGTTTGTTAATATACGCTTTCTGGTGTTGCTGCCATTCTTTGTTCTTTATTCATAATGTACTCCCCGTGGTGAAAAGAAAAAGCAGATAAAAGGCTCACTGGTGTAAAGCTGAAGCTGTTCCAGATGGACACCTTTGTGCTCAGCTGCAGTGATGCTGTTCTTGTCACACACAGCCGTATTTTGTGTGTGCAGGTGGGAAAGACAGGACAAATTCACATAGATCCTTGTTCTCCAGTGGGAATTACAGCATCCAGCCCCGTGTGTAGGTGGAGGTTTGGCTCCTGGCAGCAACTCGTGCAGCCTGCTGTGGCTTTCGAGATGGCAAGTTGGGATGGAAGGAAACCTTGCAGGGCTCCCAGTGCTTCCCCTGAACCTGTTGTTGGTGTTGCTGTAGGGACCTGCACTATTCCTTAGTGCAGAAATGGCAGAAAAATTGCCAGCTTGTCAGAACCTGTATTTTCCTGTTCCCTTTTCTAAAATTTCCTGAAGAAAAGGCAACGTCAGAGGGCTTGATTTTAAGTGGGAAATAAAAAAAACAGGGCAGTTTTGCCACGTGTCAGGGAGCATCCAAAGTGTTAGGTTTAGGAAAGGCTGGATGCAGAGATGTAGGACTGGCTGTGTCATTTGGGCAAGGAGTGATTAGGTGGTTGAATTTTAGAAATAAGTTTATAGAGAGAGAAATCTTCAAAAAAAGAATTTGAAAAGCTGGCAAGGATACTGTTGCTGGTTTGCTTGAAGAGACTCTGTGTCTTAAGATTACATGAAAATGATCTTTCTGCTGAGGATGGGGGACATGTGGTGAATAGCAGAGTTTGCATCAAGTTTCAGCATGAATGAAATTTATCTGCACTGGGATCCCAAAATCCACCAGTCCCAGAGATGGTTCTTTGATCAGTATGTGCTGTGCCTGCACCCAGGGAGAAGCCCATCTGCAGGAGGGCTTGGGATCTCTCTTAGGATGCATTTCCACCCTTCTGTCTTCTGGGTCACTGTGTGGGTGGAAGCCAGAGATACAAAACGTCTGTGGCTTCCTGAAAGCACGTTTCCTTGAGATAAAACTGTGTCCAGTCATAGTCATGTGTGGTTTTCAAGTGAAACCCTGTGGTGCTTAAAGGCCAGTGATGGAAAATGGTGTTTCTAGTTTACTCCTTTCCTGGGTGCAGATTTTCCTCTGTGGCATGGACTGTGTCCCTTTTTTTTTGTACCATGTGGAGCTTGCTCTCCTTGGTTGAGATTTTGCCCCTTCAGGCCCTGAGGGGGTACTAGAGGAAATGTTGAAGAACTCATGAGGAGGACTGCACTTTGGTCCACTGAGGATGCTGTCACTCTTAGGATTTTGAAAATGTCTATTCTAACTTGGAACAGGGCACCTGCAGATGCCAGGTGGAATGAAAGGGGGTGAGAGTTAGCTGGGACTGACTGTGGGTGGAGGGTCTGGTGTGGAGGTATGATGACAAATCATTAAGGAAAAAAAATCTGATAAGCATGGTCTGACTATCAAGAGCTTCTGTAAGGGAGCTCTGGGAAATGACCTGTCTCTGGTGGCTAGCACTCCTCAGCTGAAGCTCTGTGACCAGCTGTGCACGGGGCATGTCCATCCCAGCATAAAGAAAACCCAGTGATGTTGGCTACCAGCTCTGGACTCAAAATGGGCTCTTTTTCAGGGTAATTTGGTGGTTTAGCTGCATGCCTAGTTCTGAGTGGATTAAGTATTTGCAGTTCTTTTGTGCTGTATCGCCATTCGTTGTGTCATAGAATCATAGAATGGTTAGAGTTGGAAGGGACCTTAAAGATCATCAAGTTCCCGTCCCTTTGAAACTGGTGGCTTTAAGTGTTTTCTACTTGATGTAAGAAATCTCTTGCTCTTGCCTGTTTCTCAGCTGAAAACAAGTCTCCGCCTCGGCCCTGCGGCTTGAATCACTCAGACTCTTTAAACCGAAGCGATCGCATCGATGCAGTGACACCAACGTTAGGGAGCAGCAACAACCAGCTGAACGCATCTTTCCTCCAAGTCTATGTCCCGGACTACTCAGTGAAAGCACTCACAGACATTCAGTTTGTCAAGGTAGGAAAAAAAGCTGGAAAGACCCTGCTGGAAAGCTGGGCTTGGCTGGTAGGATGGAGAGCCTTGGGGAAGGGAGGTCCCTCTAGGTTGCTCTGGATGATGAAAGCAGAGTTTTAAAAATCACTTCAGATTCTTTTTTCCCAATATCCGTTGCCCTTTGATTTGTCTTCGCTGTTCCTCTTCCTTAGGCCTGTAAGTAGATTGGTCACATAACTTTCTGGATTTCAGGTCCCTGGAGGAAAAATTACAGAAGGTAACCTCTCTCTGCTTTTAGTCATGAAAGATGTGTCCTCGTGCAGCCTTTGGAGCCATCCGAAATGGAGACCCTTCATTATCCCACAGTGTTCTTTTGTAAAGGATAAGACATTTTCTGTCGGTTGCAGATTTCATTCACTTTTGACTTTGGTTTCAGTTTGGGGTTCTTGATCTTAACTTTCTGTGCTGTCATCCTTCTTCTGCTTGGAGAAGTCTTGGCCGTTTCTCTTAATCTTAACTTCACATGTTAGGCTCATGTCTCGTACTACCAGTGAGTTGCTGCATGGATACAGCTCTGACCCCCAGCATGGTGCATCCCACGCCGAAATGTGCGTGAGTCCTGTGGGATAGGAAATCCAGCTGAGCTGAGGAACAGCTAACGCTGGCAGCAATTCCAGCCCAGCTGGGAGTCCCGGGAAGCTGACATCCCATGGCCAGCAGTTGACCTTGATGTTTTTCTTAAATTAAGTGCACGTTCATGGTTTCTTTGCATGCAACCCCAATGATTTGTGAACTCAACTTCTCTCAAAGTTAATTCAATATTAAGAATGTGGCATAGAGTAGAAATACTAGAATGATTATTGATTATTCTGTAGCCAAGTTTTAAAAGGAGAGTACAGTCTTGCCTTCAGAACAGGGCAGATGCCAGTGTACTGGTCAATGGTGGAAACCTTTGAGGTTTAGATCAGTAAATATTTACTACTGGGCAAGTGATCCTCATTCCAGATTTCAGTGGCTAATCTGCTGTACAGAACCTCTAACACTGGTGGATGTGGAGTCCTTCCAACTCCCACTGTGTTCATACTGAGGCCTAATGAATGCTGAGCTGTCTGGTGTCTCCGCAGTCAGACTCACACTCCTCTTCTTGCATCACTCTGCTTTACACATAGGCAGAGTACAAAACACCAGTGTTTTCACTGTGCCACGTGGGAATTTATTCAATTAATAACTTGTAAACCAGGGTCGTGACCTGCTTGTGCATGTTTGGATTTTGCGTCTGGAGTTGTGACCTGGTCTGTCTGACTCTCTCTCCATTTCCAGTCCCTCTCTTTGCATTGCTACTGAAACTTATGGGGTTTTTAAAAGTCTTGGTTCACCTCTTCCACCTTCCTGCCTGCTGAGATAACCCACTGCCTTTGCAGCACATGGGGCTGCTGGTGCACGTGCATCCTCTACTTGTCCTGGCTGAGAAAGGTGACCTGGAGGAGTTCAGGGGGCTGGTTGCTTGTGGCTCCAGGAGGAATTCTCCCCTCTGCCACTATATATGTATGGGGCTATAGGCTGCCCTGAGCAGTAACACTCTGTGCTCTAGGCCAGCTCCTGTCATGACTGTTCTGCTGAGTGCAGCCAGCTCTTGCAGGACTGTGGAAGAGTTTGTGGATTGCTAATGTGGACTCATCTCTGTGGAATGCCCAGTCTTTTCTAGAATCAAATGTCCTCGTGTATCAGAATAAGGCTGGAGCTCCTGCTGCGTTTGCTGGCCTAGATAAGAGCAGTAATGCTTCTGCCCTCTGGACTCTTAGAGCCTCACCAGGAGCTCGCTGAAGCTGGGAGAAAAACTTCACTGAACTCTGGTTCTGGCCCTAAAAGTGTGCATGGTTAGAAGGAAACGGAGCTCTGATTTTAAAAAATATCTCTGCATAGGAATAAGTCCCTGTCCTTGAACAGCATGGTGATAGCACAGCCTGTGTGGAAATGTCACCACGCTGTGGTGTTGGGGTGGGATGCTCCAGTCCTGCAAAGCCCAGGGATGTTTTATAGGAACAGGTAAAGAGGGGTTGAAATGTGATCACCTGGAACAGGAGGGCGCTTTGTTTTCTCAGTGTGTCCCATGGGAGACACAAAAGTGTGACGGGCTGTTTTTGTTCCTTCCTTCTGTTCTTTGGAGCAGATCTCAAGACAGCAGTACCAAAATGCCCTGATGGCATCCCGGATGGACAAAACACCTCAGTCCTCGGACAGTGAAAACACTAAAATTGAACTGACTCTTACGGAGCTGCATGACGGTTTGCCGGACGAGACAGCAAACCTGCTGAACGAGCAGAACTGTGTGACTCACAACAAGCCCAACCACAGTATGCACAGTGAAGGAGCCATCTAGGAGCTGACTCCCCACAACCCACCCATCCCATCTCCTCAGCAGGACCAGCCCTCGCTCCTTCCTGCCTCCTCCCCGAGTGTGAACACCGTTAGTATGTGCTTGCGACACTGTGCTGCATCCAGTGTTCTGAGACCAAAGACTTTTGCGTCCGTTCTGGGAGCAGAAGAGGTAGAAACAGGAAGAAAGGAGCAAAGAGCAAGAGAGACTAAAGCCCCAAGCGTTACTTTGGGAATGGTGAGCCACCCTTGAGAACGATGAAAATACTTCTTGCAAAGTAGAATCATGTTTATTTTTTATCTGTATTTTTGATCCTTGTTGGGTTTTGCCTCCTCAAACACATACGGAGGAGTTTAAAAGCTCCTCCAGTTATTTTTTCAAGAGAGATCATGTTTTTAAAAAGTATTTTGCAGAGTTTTAAATTGTTTCTGTCCCGAACCTCAAAGGGGCTCTGTTGTGGTTTTCTGAATTGGCTCCAGTGTCCTTAGGCCTCTTTTCACCCCTCTCTGGTTCTTTTTGTTACCCTGTTGAAGAAGTTAGTAACCGGTACTTGTATGTTATTTGTGTCCTAAGAATGAGCAAACTTCAAGGAATCTCTGGTTTCAGCCACCTGGAGGGCAAGGGATGAGTATTTACTACGTTCTTCCAGTTAAGTTTCAGGGAAGCAGTTGTTCCTTTGGTATTTAATGATCAACCAAATTTCAGAAGGTTTCTTTGTAGAACAGGCAAAAGCGTTTTTACACTTACAGTTTTGTAACCTCCAAAAAACTTTGTGTACGTTGAAGATGATGCTGGGGCTGGGAGGGGGGAGAAGTTAATTAGCAAAACTGCAGTCTCCTGAAATGAAAACTGGGCATAATTTTCTGTGGTGAAGTAACTGGGTGACTTTTTTAATTGGTGTTCCTGACAATTCCTTGGGAAAGTAACGTGCACACCCCTGGAATGACAAGCTGTCACCTCGCCCAGAGCAGATGTGCAGGCTTTGCTAATTAACAGTGAACATCAGTCCCTGTCCCCACTTCAGTCTCTAGTATTAACACAATAGATGCTGCTACAGTTATGCCCAAAGTACGACCTCCAGGTGACAGGAAACCTCTGCCGGGGCAAGGATGGGCTCTGCCGAGGAGTCGGGACCATCCCCTCCACTCCAAGAACTGACAAAGCTTTCCGGACGCGAGTGTGTTGCACTTCAGGGATTTGGAGAGGTTCGTTTCCAGGCTGTTCCCAGCCACGTTCCTTCCTTTGAGTGGATTTAGTGCATATCCTTCTCTCTTGCCCCTTTTAACAGCCGTTTTAGGGATGACCATGGTAGCAGGGCAGAGAGCCTCCCACCCGGCCACCACCAGCACAGAGCACCCTGTGCTGGGCAGCAGAAACCAATTCCTCCTCCCCAGAAGCCTGAATGCAGGCTGGGTGCAAGCAAGAGGCACTCCGTGGCAGTTGTGCATCACACATTCCCCAAATGGAATGGGTTCTCAGTTCTCAAATGGGAAAAAAAACCCAACAAAGTCATCGGGGATCCTCTCCCCTTCCAGTGCTGTCTCAAACAAAATGTGAATGTTGCCTTCGTTATCTGGAGTGATTAATAAATCAGGCGTTGCGGTTTCTCTGTTTCGAGACCCTTCCGTGGCCCTTGGCTATGTAGCATTTCCCTTCTTTCCTTCAAACCTGGTTAATCTGACCCTCAAGGAAGCCCCCAGCCCCAAAACACCGCTGCCAGAGCTCTCTGTGCCCGCGCGTCTGCCCCATCTCTCCTGCCCCCCCGGGCCGGGGGAGGCGCTGGCCTCAGCTTCCCGCGATCCATCTCTGCCAAGGGTGGCTGGAAAGGTGCAATATTTTGCTGCAGGATCTCCCCACAGGGAATTGGGAACGTGTGAGGGTCAGAGCCCGTTGGGGTCTGAGTGTGTCTCTCCTCCCCTCTCTTTTTTTCAGCTTTGGAAAGGTGCATTTTCTTCCTTGGGTTGAAGTCCCCCCTGAAGGGGGCACAGAAATGGCACAGGATCCAACTTGTGCACCCACTGAGGAGGAATCAGGGGCTCCCCCAAAATCTTTAAGCACATTTAGCTTGTTCTTAACTTCTTTTGAGCCCACTTAAAAGCGTTTCCTTAGTCTCCATCCTTGCTCTGATGCTCACCAACTCGCCGTTGAGCATCAGAGCATCCTCATGGGCTGACCTAAACCTTTCTTACGATTTGAGAAACCCGCATCAATTTGTTGGCATTCAGACAATTATTCCATCACCTGCTGACCCCAACCCAGCTGGGATAAACCAAAGAAACACCAGGGTTGAAATATAAATAGCTTTAGGATCAGGAGTGAGGAGGAGACCAAATAATCAACGTTAATGATGGTAAAGAGCTGGCATTGATCCTGATACTGATGTAAAACACCAGGGTTAAACTCAGCCCATTCTGCCAGCAGGACGCTGTGCCCTCCAGCAAGGGACAGCAAGTGTCAGACATGACAAACACTACGGCTTCAGGAGGAAGGGGAAGGGCTCAGGGGTCCGACCCTGGGGGCAGGGAGTTCTCTGGACCCAGCACCATCAAGGGAGAAAGAGTGAGAGAGAAAACTACACAACGGACTTTCCAGTTTTTATCGAATATGATGTTCATGGTCTGAAATTAACCCTGTTGGCCAGCCTGGCTCGAGTGCCCAGGTCTCGCCCCTCCTCATCCCTGCAGCTGAAAGGCTCAAAAACCACCGAGCCCTTGAATCCTACAGAGCCTGGCTGGCTGTGAAGTAAATATTTTCACAAATTCAAACTCTAGAGTTTTCTAAAAATGCAGTTTTCCCCAGCCTTAGGAGATAAATTAGTCTGGCGTTGCTAAAAGCAGGACAACCCTGCTCGTTCCCGGAGAGCTGCCCATATTGCACCTTTCTGTGTCCAGCCAGGACAGTGTTTGTCCTCGTGGGGGATGCTCCTCGCCAGGTTTTATCCAGCTTTGCTGAATGTAAAAGTGTGTGGGAAGTGCCCGAAGCGGCGCTGAACCTGAGATGCAGTATCTGTTTTGTCAAACCTGCTGAAGGAGGGAAGGCTGGAGTCAAGGCAGCTCTCTCTGGGACGAGGTTGCTCACTGGGTCTGACTTCTGCTTCTTAGGGCAGGTTGTTTCAGTCTCTGTTTCCCTTTAAAGAAAAAAAAAAGCCAGTTTTTTTTCCAACCAAAGCCATGTGATCCCAAAGCAAATACCTCCTGCTTCTGCCCATGCTGCACTGTTCCAAAATTTGCAGGCAATTTTTTTGCATGACTGTTTTTCATCGTTTGTACAGATCCAATAATGGAAAGTGAAATAATTTCCATGAAAATAGTTGATTATAGATGTGTTTCATGTGGAAAATATGTACCTGACCCCAGAGGGGTTAGGAGCTGCTACTACTAATTAGCTTGAAGAGCAAAGCATGGTCCTCTCCCCGGAATGGGGGGGAAAAGAATCCAGTCTCCCTGTTCTCAGGGTATTTACAGTTTTACTGTTTAACTAATGCAAGGGGTTCCCGGTGGGAACCATCAGGAGCAGAGGAGCCTGGTGCCCAGCTCAGGAACTGGGGCTTGGTTGTCCTGACTGCCATGGAGATGCCCCAGTGTCTGAGCCTGTGCCCTTGCAGGGGGTGTCCTGCCAGAGCGGGTCTGCCCCCTCTGCCTCCCTGGTGGCTTTGGGAATCATTGGACTCGACCTCAGACCTCGGCAAGGCTTTGACTCCCAGACAGGATACTGCATCTCCCCATGCCAGCTCCTCCTGCCACCCGGGTTCCCTGGGCTCCTGCCTCCAGGGGCAGGCAGAGGGGTGGATGGTGGCCCGTGGGCCAGGGGAGGCTGGGGGGGCACCCGGCCATGGTTTCTACTGTCAATACAATTTTGCACAAGAGTTCTTTGAAGTGAGGTTTTCGACACTAATATCTTAAATGCACAACTGTGAATTATAACTTTTACACTCCTTGTTGGTTGGATTTCCTTTGAATGAAATGAACCTGAATCCGTTGTTGTAACTATGATTTATTTTTTATTTTTAATTCTGTGTATTGCCAAATCTTTGTAAAGAGTGAAGGAATGTCCTTGCTTTCCAATGAGAATCTCTCTCCAAACGAGACTGACTCTGGTGACGTGGAGATCATACGAAGCACGCTCATTCTGAGTGAGTGGAGAGGGGCTCAGGGTGGGCTTAGCAAAGCAACCTTGGCCGCTCTGCAGACCCCAAGCTCAGACCCTCCGGAGTTTACAAAGCACTGCTTGATTTATTCCCAGCTTGTCCGCTCCCTGGAATCTCTGTGCCGCTGGAAGCCGATGCCCCAGCAGAGCTCGGGATGGAGCATCCCACAGAGGGACGAGGGATGCTGGCAGGGAGCTGGGGTTGGTGTGGCAGGATGAGGTTGCACCAGCAGCATGAGCTCCACGGGGCAGGTTCTTCCACCACTCCGCTTTGATCCGAACCTGTGGTGGTGTGAAGGTCCCTCTCATGCTCTTCTTGCCCCCACGCACGCTGCTGCCCAGGAGGGAGCAGGGATGGGATGATGCCAAGACCTGTGTGGGGCAGCTGGAGCTGGCCGCTCAAGGGTTTTGCAGTTCTTGGGCCCCGTTGGAAGAGGGGTCAGCCATTCATTCATGATGTGCTCGTTCTTCTGTTCCTCTTTCCTCCTGGACATACTCTCCTTTTACTCATCGCAGGGTTATTTTTTTTTTCTTCTTTTCTTTAAGTGCCTTTTTGTGCAGGTGGAGCTGGCAAGAGTAGGAGTCTCAGGATACGGCCCTTTGCACTCACCTCAGACCCAGAGGAAGCTCAGGGAGAGCAGGGCGAGTTGCCCATGATGAACATCACCCACTGCTGCTTCTCAGCCCTCAGGGCCCAGCTCAGAGGAGGATGAGGTGGTGGCACTGGTGGTGTCAGGCTCTGGCTCGGATCAGCTCAAAGGAAAACCAAAGAGGTAGCAAGCTTTGTGTGAGGGGCTGCCTGGGCAGCGGTGGTGCTTCCTGTGATCCCTGCAGAGCTCAGCTGAGGGGTGTTGGGAGGGTGGGGGTGTCACCAAGAGCATCTCTGTCTCCTCACGAGAGTCCTGTGTAAGTGTTCTGCGTGGTGGAGAGCACAGCTGCAGTCTCCAGGACCCCTTGGAACATGCATCTTCCTTGTGCAGAAACACACTCTCTACAGAAATCGTTCCCACCTGAAAGATGTACCATATTTTATATGATACCTAATACACACCTCTGTGGTTTCAAAACTAGTACCCGTGTACCAGTTGTCCAGTTATCCAGTGTCTGGATTGCCAGGAGCAAACTGGGGCTGGGGGGCGGGGAGGGATGCTGCAGAGAGCCCCTCTCATCATGCCAGCTTCATCCCAAAGCTGTGGGACCAGCATTGTGGGGTCCCTGTGTTCATACTGGGCACTGCCATGTGTGAAGGTGGCACAAAGCGGGGAACCAGCAGGTGCTGGAAGGCTGGGTGTGACACAGACCTGGGCTCGCTGCCCGGCTCCACACCGGGGCTCTGCGTAGACCCAAAGAAGTTCCTGGTACTGAGGGTTGGTTTGACCCAACGAGCGAAATGACAAGTTTATCTAACATGATGGAAAACCAGGCATCTTTTCATGGCATGGAGGAAGAGCAGCCTTCGTCCTGACTTGGCCAGCAGAGAGGACAAGCTCTACACCACAAGCTGGGCTGGGAGGCTGCCCTCATCCCTGCTCTGTTGTTAAACTTGGGCCATCAGTTACAGGTCTCCTGTTGGTGCAGTCTCTGTGGTGACACTGGCCTCTTGCCTGGGCAGCGCGGGGTGCTCGGAGACATCCACAGATCCCTGGACAATCCCGCTCTGTCTCTTGCTCTTGTCCTGGCACCTGGCTTCACGCCAGGCTGCGTTCTCCATGGTTTGTGTCATGGCTGTGCCCCTGGGGCAGGGGACACTGGCTGTGGATTCCAGGCGGTACGGTGGAGCTTTCTGCTCTGCTTGTATGTATTTGCTGTTCCGTTAGAAGCTGGAGGCTGGACCTGGCAGGGCCAGAGCATTCCCTAGAGGAAAGCCTGGCATGCCAGGTTATCCCAGTGCCCTGCCCTGAGCTGCAGGGATGGGAAGAGGGTGCTGGAAAGCTGCCTCCAGCCTGTGATGTGGTACAGGTGGCGGAGAGAGGTGTTTCACAGGTCGGTAGCACTAAATTCAGTCCAAGTGACATCTTCTTGTTCTCATTATCCTGAAGTTGAGCTCTTTGAGGTTCTGCACTTTGGAAATACGGTACTCAAAGCTGCTGGTCTTCTGTCTCCAGCTGAAAAACATCTTTCTGCTCTCTCCTGAGGCTTCTCCTTTGGGCCCTGTTTTCCTCTGAGCAGGGTCGATCACAGGGAACCTGCAGAGGATGGTGCCCCGGCTGCTCTCACCCCTCCAGTGCGGATTTCTGGCTAACGAAGTGCTTGATGTTTAATTCTCCCCCAGCGGGAGAGGTTTGGCTGCTCTCAGCAGAAGGTGCCTGTTGGGCTTGAGTTTCATCAGCCAAAATGTGTGCCTGGAACATGCAAAGGCTGCAGGTGGCTCCGGGGCTCCAGATGTGGATTTGATGTCTCTGTTGTCTTCTCCTTCGGGAAGCAGGTGGTTGACAGCAGGGTTTGTTGGGCAGGAAGGGCTTCTCCCAGCAGAAGAGTCCAGCCCAGCCCATTTCAGCTGTGTGGAGACCACAGAGCTTTATAAAAGGAGATGGGTTTTTTTTGTCCTCTGGGCATCACTGTTGTACTAAATCCTCCCCAAATTGAAGTGAGAAACTTGTAGGTGCCAGTTGAGCCTAGGTTAGAAGTGCCAATATTGAATGCCTTCTGGAGTTGCACAAGGATGGGAGCGTGGAGGGGACTGCCAGGGAGCTCCTCTGCTCACACGAGCCTGGGTCGGGTCTAGTGTTGTCCCTGCTTTAAAGTCTCAGGTCCCAGCAGGTTGGGCTGGGCCAGTTTGGCCGGTGGCTTTTTACCCAGGGTACGTGCTCTGTCCTTCTGCGTGGTGCAGCATGGATTTTTTGGCTGCTGCTCTTCTGGATGTGGTTTGGGTGAGTGTCTGGGAAGGCAAGAGAAGGAGGTGCAGCGGTTGGGACCGCGCAATGCCACAGCCGTCCTGTCTCCATTCCTCATGCTAAGGGTAGGAGATGCTGCTCAAGGACTTGCTTCCCTCTGTCTTGCAGATCACATGAAATTTGGAGAGTGGAAACCCACCAGGACCCCAGCACCAGTGCTCCGGTCCCATTTGGTCCATGTTCTCCCAAACACAAGGGTGGTTTATGAGTGGTTCAGGGTCGGGCCCTGCTGAGACACCTCAGAACTCTTGGTCTGTGCTTCCTCCAGCACGTGTGGCTGCAGAGCCCACCTCGGTACCCGAATCACAGGGCTGGTGCCCGGATGCCAAACGTTGAATGGGAAAACCCAAATACTTGAGAAGCCTTCCTGGAAGCCGTGAGCAGCTGGAGGTCTCACACCAAACCTTTCTCCTGCAGTTGGGTCCTTCCTGGCTGCTCCGAGCCTCCTCCCGGCCACTGCTGGCCCGGCCTCGGTCCCCCCTGGCTCACAGGTGTGGGGCTGTCCCTCCACAGTGTGTTTTTGGTGGCGACCTGACCCCGCTGAGCAGCTCCAGCCAGCTCTGCCCCGTGGCTTATTTGCCATCCCACATGGTCTTTGCGAATTGTATCATATTGTACATGACTTCGGGTTTCCAGAGTTGTCATATTCTGACTACAGTATTTCCATGTGTGTACATAAACCTGAATAAGCACAACTGAAATCCTGAATGAAGTGTATACGTTTCATATACTGATTGTCATATGAATGAATTTTATAATTATTCCAATTTTGTTGTAGATTTCCAATCTTTCCTATTTATTTTGTACCAGATTTATTTGTATATTTTGTGATTTTTGTTTAAAAGCATTTTGTTTATTTCTATTCTTTTTAGATAAATGATGATTTCTTTTTTTCTGTTGACCATTCCAGTTTATGCATCTTTCCCTCCTCCATGCTCCCCCCTCGTTTCTAAGGGACAGATTTTGGCACGCGGGTGGTGGGGCTGATGTTGGCCATCCCCATACCAGGGCTCTGCTGGTGGCGCATCGTTGGTCTTTAATCTCCTCTTCAGCTGTCAAAAGCCACGGAGAGCCTGGAATCTGTTCCCTTTAGAGCCAGGTCTTGCTCTTGGCTTTGGTGGGTCTGGGCCCATTGGTCCTGGAGCCGGGGAGGGCTGTGCTGGTGGTTCTGCTGACCAGGAGCTGGGAAAGCTGGTGGCAACGGCAAGCGGCTGACTTTTGCTTTCTGAAGCTCCCTCAAGGGTGAGGGCTTTTTTCTTTCACTAATAAAACCCCCTTATTTACAACCTTCTCTCCATATATCATGTTTGTTTGTCTGGAAGTGTAGATGCCATCCGTCTGTCTGTCCGTAGCATGTGTTCCTGCCAGGCAGTGTGTGACGGGAGGTCACCGGTGAGGGACGTGGTTGGTGGTGGTGGCTCTGTTGGATGGCAGTGGCTGGAGGAGCAAGTCTGTCCATTCCCCTGCATTATTAGGTGCTGCTGCCGGCTCCTCTGGGATTGGGACTGGGGCACTGGAGTTGAGCAGAGCCTGCAGTGACAGGGACTTGTTTCTGAGCAGGAGAGTGAGCCCGTGCTTAGTCCCCTATCGTGTCCACCTCCATGCCAGCAGAGGAATGGCTGAGCCTTTCCTGCATGCCAGATACAGCCCTGCCAGGTGCCCACTTTGTCCCCGTCACAGCCCTTTCCCCCAGCTGCTCTCCCCACACTGGCCTTTTCTTCCTCTCTCGGCTCAAGCTGTGAAACCCTGGGCTAGAGAGTTAGGCAACGTCTGCTCATGCCTTGTGAGGGGTTTTGCTGCACCCGGTGCAGCCTCTGTCCCTGTTCCTGTGCTGGAGAATGGCCCCGTACCCCTGGACCTTGCTCCCCAAGCATATCAGCAGGTCCTGGACATCTCCCCGACCTGTCTCTGTCCCTGGCAGCGGGTGGAGGACGGTGGGATGCTGCAAGCAAGAGCGTAGGAAATTCCGTTCAAATATGAGGATGTAGTAGAATTAACATGAAGGCTGACTTCAGGGCTGGCTCTGATCTCAGCATCTCTCTGATGAGGAAAGGCTGAGGGACTTGGGTCTTTTTAGGCTGGAGAAGAGAAGGCTGAGGGGGATCTGATCAACCCCTATAAATACTTCAAGGGTGGGTGTCAGGAGGATGGGGCCAGGCTTTTCTCAGTGGTGCCCAGTGACAGGACAAGAGGGATTGGGCACAAACATATGAAGTTCCACCTAAACCTGAGGAGGAACTTCTTTCCTGTGAGGGTGGCAGAGCCCTGGCAGAGGCTGCCCAGAGAGGTGATGGAGTCTCCGTCTCTGGAGACATTCCAACCCTGCTTGAACATGTTCCTGTGGAACCTGCTCTGGGTGGACTTGCTGTGGCAGGGGCTTCAACTAGATGATCTCCAGCGGGCCCGTCCAACCCCACATCACTCTGTGAGTCACACTCAAGGTCACCTTGTGTACCTACAGGGTCTTAAATCCCTGTACACCATGTTCCCTCACCCCGTTGCTGCTGCAGGGCCCTGCCTGGGTGCTGGGCTCCTGCCAGGCGCTCCCCAGCCCCGGGGTGAGCACCCTTGTGCAGGGCTGGGGGTGGTGGCTCTGCACCCACAAAATTGCCCTGTCAATGTGTCCAAGACTTCAGGTGCTAAGGTTGCAGTAGGTGTGTCTCAGGGCTTTGCAGGTTCCATGGTGCGAGGGTTGTGCTGTGTGGGCTCTGTGCTAAGGCAAGATGGAGAAGAGGAGCTGGCAGTTACAGAAGTTCTTGCCAGCAGGGTCAGCGGGGCTGAGGGCAGCGTAACGCTCCTGGCCACGGACAATTATTTTGGGTCCCCTGAGTGTCTCTGGAGAAGGAGGTGCTGGAGAAGCCAGGGCAGAGGGTGAGGCCTGGTCCCAGGTTCCCACCATGGCCGCCCAAGGTGCAGGGAAGGGGCTGTGGGGAGCAGGACAGGAGCCTCGCAGCAGCCACGGCTCTCGCTGAGGCTTTTGCTGGGGTCTCTGCAGAGCAGCTGGAGATGCAGGGTCTGCCCGGCCACCGTCCTGCAAGGGGCAGCTGGTGCTGGCCAGGGGGACGGGCAGCTGCCCACCAGCCATGTGGACTAGAAAATGGGGCTGTGGCCTTGTCCCCAGCTGGGGCAAGAGGCTTCACCTCATGGTTGGTGAGTTCCTACTGCACCACCCAGCCCAGGATGGGCAGGGGCCAGCGCCTGTGTGTCCCTCAGGCTCTGCCGGCCGCTTTCCCACCATCCAGCGAGGGTCAAATACTTTCCATGGCTCCAGCCTTGAAGAGTCTTCTCCCCACCGTGGTCAGAAATAGCCCTGGGCTGGAAGCGAGCTATTTGTGGCGAGCGGCTGGGAAGGAGGAATGCACGGAGCTCCCCGGCCCTCCCCTCCCGCGGCCGCTCGCCCGCTGAGCTAAACCTGAAACAATCCAAGGGGCTGTACTTGGAGAAATGAGGTTTAAACATAGCAAAGCCCAGCACGGCCTTCAGCCAAAGGGCTCGGGAACGGCTTCCTCAGACCCCTCCCGCAGCCACCCTCCCTGTGGGTACCTTACCTGCTCTCCAGAGCCCAAAATCAAGGAGTCGGGGACCCGGGGCTGGTTTGGAGGCCTTTAGCCATCCCTGAAGTGTCGGTTGTTGATTGTTGGCTGCCATCTGCAGCCATTTAGTGCTGCTTCTCAGCTTTTGGCACTTTGGGCCCTGGGAAATGAATATCCTTTGGTGGTAGCTCTGATGGTGGGGCCTCACCTGGCCTGGTTTGGTTGATCTGAGGGGCTTGGTTACAGGTGAGGGCCGAGCACGCTGGTGGGCTGTCCCCAGGGCTGTCCCCACCTCTGTCAGGTACAGAGCAGACACAGCCCATGCTGGCTGCACTGACCTTCCCTGGGTTTTTTATTATGTTTAACCCAATTAGCAACACATGGTGACCATGGGCCACGCTGTGCCACCCTGGGCACAGGTGATGCACATCGGGGAACCATCCTTGGTAACAGCTGTGGGAAACAGGCCTGGAAAGGTGCACTGTTGGAGGTCGTGGTAGGGTGGGGGTGTTGTCTTTCTCACCATGGAAAAGCCCCTCCTCATTCTCTGAATCCAGGCCAAGATGTTTCTCTGTCTCGCCATGTCTCCTGGCTGAAGCTGATGGAGATAACCACAGCCTCATGCCCCGACCCCATTGCTTCCTGCCCACCCGGCCCCAGACAAGCCCTGCAAGCCACAACCCCTGGCTGGGCGATGCTTCACTCAACCAGAATTCAGAGATGCTGCCCTCTCCCTCAGCCTCCAACCCACCGGGACCCCACAGACCCATCCCCATCCAGCACAGCCCCACCATCTCGGCGACGCGCCACGAAGCGCCAGGCATTTCTTAGAAACATCATCATTTATTGACTCGAACAACTGCCACTGCAGCAGCAGCAGCAGCGTTTCCTGCTCAGATGTTGGTGGTGTGGGTTTTCTTTTTTTTTTTTTCTTTTTTTTTTTTTTTTTTTTTCTCCTAAGGTACTTTAAAATGAAAAAAAAAAAAAAAAGTTTAAATGAGTTTACGGTACTGAAACAACAGTCGAATTCATTACAAGAGGGCCCTCGTAATCCCTTCACAGCAAACGGCAGAGGCTGGAGTAAGGAAGGCTGAACTCATGACATGGAGGAAAACCTCAGGGCACGGCTGCCCAGCTGCGGGCAGACCCCACGCCTTCCCCGGGCTGGCTTTCAGGCACCAGGACTGCTTGCCCATCCCCGCAGGGCACCCTCGTGGCCGCCCCTGGTCCCCACACGGCAGCCCGTAGCCATCACCCTCCCTTTGTCCCACCACAGCTTGTGATGAGCCAGGCCAAAGCCACGGGCAGCTGCCAGCCCTACCGGTGTTTCCAGCCTGGCCCCATGGCACGTGCTGTTTCCCAGTTTGGGGCAGCCCGCTGGAATCACAGCCCCTTTTCGCTCCAGGTGGTGGCTGGGTTTGTCTTTGGGGCGCTTCATTTCCTTAAAGCTGAGCGAAGCAGAAAGGTCAGTAACAGGCAGCAGGAAAACAAACCAACTAACGTAACGCTGAAGCTGTAGCTTGGAGCTCCCGGGTTAATATTTACTGTTGGAACTACAGGAGTGGAGAACACAGTGTGCGGCTCGGCGGCTGGAGAAAGGCCTTGGGAATCATGCATCACGTGCCGGTGATGAAAGAGAGCTCTGAAACACTGGGAGAGGGTAACAAGCACCGGCAAGCCGGAACGGGTACAGCTGCAGAGATGCAAGAGCTGGAATCCCACCACCATCTGCGATGGCCGGAGGAATCAAACCACTGACAAAGAGAAACTCATGCCAAGCAGAAGGCAAACGGAACGCTGGAAGCCGCAGCAACACCCTGGGAAACACGGGGAGGGGGCAGTTTGTAACCCAGAAGCAGAGAGTTAAGGGGAGCAACCTAACGGGCAGGAGGATCTGGATCATTTCGTCTCCTGCGGGGCCCAGCACATCCCCTCCTTCTCCACAGCAAATGTAAGAAATGGTAAAAACCGTTCACGGGACGCCGATCAAAGGACAATCGAATGGAACACAACGTGGGAACGGGAGAAATGTGGTGCAGCATCCCTGAATGTGGTGGGAGCGGCATGACAGCGCGGGCGGGCGGCCCAACCTGAATGCACCCCCCAGGCAGAACCCGTCAGCTTTTTGAACCGTCTGCAAAACTGAAAACAAGGGTCTCCTCCAAATTAGTGTTAATTTGTTAAAAGTTTCCGAACACTTTCAAAATGTGCCTTCGCAAGAATCAACACCCCCCAACCCATCACCCCAAGGGCCCCAACAAAGGAATTCGCTCCCGATCACTGCTAGAGTCACGGTTTGTCTTCAGAGATGCTTTGCTTTTTCCTTCCTTATTCCTCTTCCTCTTCCTCCTCTTCTTCCTCCTCCTCCTCTTCCTCATCGTCATCTTCGTCGTGGCAGTGTGTGATTTCCTGAGGTGCCTGGGGGAAGAGGTTGGGCGGTTTGATCTCACTGATGGAGCGGGTCAGCTGATGCCTCTTGTAGTCAGAATCCTTAAAATCCACTGAGCTGCGATTGCGCGTGGCCATCGGCGACTCCTTCTCATTGATGTCCACGTGCGTGTGCTCCACCGTGGACTCGTGTGGCATCTGCAGATATGATAGAGAGAGAGGAGATGACGAGGGGTATCCCAGTCCCCGAGACAGATGGAAAGCAAACCCCAAAACAGGACACTTTTGGCCCGGAGCGCATCAAATGCCCCACAACCCTCCAAGGTGCTGCTCCTGGTGCTCGTGGGTTGTGGATGTGTTAATGAACAGGAGCGTGGGCACCTTTGGGACCCCTGCCCATCTCCCCAGGGTCTGCTACTCACCAGGACGTGGGCGGCTCTGAAGAGGTAGCTGAAGGGGTAGTAGAGGAGGTTGATGAAGGAGGCTGCATAGAGGTCAGCGTAGCGCATCACCTGGCTGGCAAACAGGGTCTGCCGAGAGCCGCTGCGGAAGAGGCTGCCCATCATCCCGTAGCACATGTCCATGTCATGGGTCACTTTCTACAAGCAAACAGCAGGTTAGATCCTGTGCCAGGCAAGCAGTGGCACAGAGCCACAACAACAAAGAAGCAGAGTGCACTGAGGGCTGGGGGCTACGTGAGATCTGCAAGGACCTCCAGCAAGGCTTTCTGTGCTCGTATCCTGTGGCATCAGAGCCCAGGCGAGTCCCAGCTAACAGAGGGGAAGGCAGCAGCGGGCTGAGGGCCCAGGCTGGCACCGCAGGGCTGGCTGAACCAGAAGCTACAGCCCCTCCAAGCTCATGTGTGCCAGCACCCGATGTGCCAGCCAGTGCTGCTGTGTGCATGGGGAAGGAGAGCCCATTCCAGACCAGGCTGCCTTTCAGGAGCTCCAGCAACACCAGTGAGCTGAGCAGCTCCTCTGTTTGCATCCACAAAGACAGAACGGCTTTGCCAAGCCAGCTGTGCCCACCCAAAGGCAGAGCAAAGCATTTCAGGGCTGAGCAGTGAGGGGGGGGTCAGGCTGTCAAGCCCTTTGGGATCCAAAAGGATGAAAAGGGATTTTGATGATTGGTACCTTAATGCGTCTCTGGATGGAGCTGATGTCAGGGCGTTCATTGCTGCTACTGTCCAGATGCCTAGTTACAGGCGAGAAGGTAAATACAAGGTGTGAAAAGCCTTTCAGAACCAGATGCTGTGGGATGGGGGGCTCAGGGGAGGGAGGCTGGTCTGGAGGGGAAGGTTGGTCTCAGGTCTGAGGCAAAGCTCTGGCAGCAACGCCGCTAACCCGACCCCAGGGTTCCATCGGAGCCGCTCGTTAGCTGACGTTAGGCTGGGAGAGGCAGCGAGAAAGTTGTCACTGTTTGAAATACTCACTTGTACAGCTCGGCCAAGAAAATGTCCAGGCTCTGCAGCTCTTCAAAAAGGGCTGGAAAATCCAGAAAAGAAAGGGGAAAAAGGTAAGTTAAACTCTTGAAATGAGAAGGGCTGAAAGCAAACTGACCATCCTGCCCGCTCCCCTTGCCTGGCAGCAGGGGGGCACTGCACGCAGGAGCATGGCATCTCAGGATCTCTGTGCAGGGAGAGGGTTCAACTGCACTCTGTGCCACTGGCAGAGCTCTTGGATTGCTTTCCAGTTGCCCCATATCTTTTTTTAAGCTGAACCTTCTTCACAGCCCTCAGCAAAACCTTCCAACCAGCCACGAGGCAACTTGCGTAACCCCCAGAGCTATTTACACCCCAAAGGGTGAACCTGGGAGAAAAGCCGTAGCTCCGGAGGGTGGGAAACACACAGCACTTTGGCAGCAGCACAGCAGAGGGAGCGGGAGGAAGGAGGAGGAAGCAGCTGGTGAGCAGGGACTCCCGGCAGATGGGAGAGCAGGCGTGGCTCTGGCATTACAGGGAGAATAACCCAAGTGTCTCGTCAGACACTTTTTACCAGAGAAGCCACAGCTCCATATGGCAGAGGGAGAAGAGGTTTTGGGGCAGGGTTATGGATGAGGAACAACTCAACCCCATCCAGCTGCAGATTCTCCCCTGACCAAGTCAGCACTTGGCTGATCACACACAAGTGGCCTGGGAAAGAGCACAGGAACGGACTGGGACCCTGAGACCAGCCCACAGAGAACTGCCCCAGCTCCTGCCACCAAAACCCAGGGAAAAAGTGCCAAAAGGAGATGCAGCAAGAAAGGGGGATCTCTCCTGTGCACCCCCCTAACTCAGGGGTGCAGCACCAGGCAAACAAGAGCAAAACCTGGCCTGGGGTTTGCCCAGCTGCTGACCGCTTTTGTCTGTCCAGACGTGCAGCTCCTGCGCCAGCTCAGGGATCACCAGGAAGGTCCTCCAGCCCTGACGCTTCTTGGATTTGAGGATGTCTCCAAAGATATGGTCTCCAATGTACAAGATGTCTTTCCCTTTGGCCCCCAGCAGGTCACAGACTGTGTCTGAAGAGCCTGAGAGAAGAATGGTGTGGTTTATTTCAGAGAGTGAAAGTTACGGAAAGAGCAGATACATTTCCCCCCACCCCGAAACCTCCTCCCTTGCTGAACACAGCACCCCTGCTTGGCCATGGCAGCACTGGGGGTGGGAAGGGGGCACCAGAGCCACTCCACAGGACAAGAAGGGTTCTTGCCTCACCTCCTGAGTACACGATGCCGTGCTGCAGCGGGCCAGTGTAGGTACCAATCTTCAGCTTCCCAGTCACCTGAGGATGGAGACGTTGTGTTAGTACAGAACAGCTGATGATCCAGGTCTTTTCTGTCCTACTGATAGTGATTTCTGTCCTCTTTGTCTCTCTCTCACTCCCAGACAGCCTAGAAGTGGTTTTCCATATTCTTTGCCCATTGCTGCCCGGGGTATGTTAGGGAAGCCAGCAAAGCCTTGAGCTCTACTGTTCCCTGGGTGCTGATGTTGCTCAGGAATCACTAAGAGGAGAAGACAGCCTGCCACCTCTAGGGCAGGCACTGTCTGAACACTGTGTTGCCCCCTTGCCACTAAGAAATGTCACACAGGAGGTGCACGAGCAGTTCTGGCTGCAGAGGGACCCTCCACGTGCCACTCACCGTGTCCACCTGCCGCAACACCGTGCCTTCCCCAAAGAAGAGGGGTTTTCGTGCATCCACCAGGATCAGGTCGAAGTAGGACTGCCATGGCCTGTGGGCACTCCCAGGCTGCAAAAGCAAGAACAAAACCCAGAATCAGGCACAACACAAGCAATCCCAGGGAATTTAACCAGAGTGTCATTGTCCATAGCCACAACCTTGTGACACTGCTGGTCCACCAAAGTCCCCTAGCTTTTGCCTCTTGTGGGATGATGCTGGGTTGCCAGTGCCATCTCCTAAAGCCCATCCCAACCCAGCCGAGCAGTGAGGACTGAGGACATGGTATCACTGCACTGAACACACTGAACATACACATCACAGCACAGCTGTCATGTAAAGAGATGCTGTAGGTGACACTGCTGTCACTGTTTCTGAAGGTGACATCCTGTATAGATCCAGACACATATGACTTCACGACTTCAGCCTCAGGAATCCATGCTGGTGCATTTGTGAGGAGTAGGAAAGTGCCTGGACTCTAGACCACAATGCCAGGCTTTGAATCACACACAGCCAGGCTTTCTTGCCCTGCCTGAAGGACACTGGGCACTCATGAGCCCTTTCTGCTCCATGCTTCCACCCTGTCTGAGACCAAGACCACAGCCAGGAGTTTTTTGAGCTATCAGTGTGAAAACACATGTTTTAACTGTGAGCGAGCCTCCCACTGGGAGACTGAGAAAGCAGTACAAATTCATCTCATAAGCCTCTCTCCAAAGTTGCAGGGCTGAGTTTAGACTTCAGAAAACCAGAACAAACATGACTAAAACTTTCAGAGTTCCCATAGTCAAGGCACAATCAGCCATAAAGGCTTCTGCTGTTTTATAAAATTCTCTCTTTTTTCCAGCAAGGTTTGTGGCTTTTTTTAACAAGATCTAAAACATTAGTGCAAGACTTCTGAGAAACGTGGCTGCAAAATGTCACAGCTTAAAAGCGTTATCACTAAAATAATGTTATCATTAACACAGATTATTGTTTGAGACCAGATGATGCCTCCTTTCTTTTTGTTATATTGTATTTGCTTTGACCCCATTCAGACAGGACACAAACCAGCAAGTGTATTTTAACCAGATTAAAGCAACTAATCCCACGCGGCCGATGAAGCGGGGTTAAAACGCTTCCCAGCTACACAGATAATTAGGCACATCAGTTTCTACTGGAACTGCAGCCTGGAAGTCACATACCTTTGGTCCATGTGGAAAGTCAAACAAGTAAGTCATAATTTTCTGAAAAACAGAAAGAAAGTATTCAAAGATGCAGTTTTAAACGTACAGTTGCATAGTTTATAAAAGCATACTTTTCTGCTTGTATCTTTTCAGGTTACAGAACCTTATTTTCAGGATTTACACAAAACTTAGCATCTGGTTTGGAGATAAAATGAATGGATGGAGTTTTACAAAAATTGAACCGGTTATTTTTATAATCAAAGTATACATTTGCCTCAGAAATCTGCACACTGCTTCAGGTAGATCTTGCAATGCTTAAAAACGGTGTATAAATCTTTGGATGAGTAGTGTTGCAACACCCTGACATTTACCATGTTTATTCCTGCAGCCCAGCGGGCAGCTCTCTGCCTCTTAGACCTCTCCGGGACCATGGCTTTGTGATCTGTCTCTACTCAGATTATCTCATTTCACAGAATCACAGGGTGATGTGGGGTTGGAAGGGACCTCTGGAGATCATCTAGTCCAACCCCCTGCCAAAACAGGGCCACCCAGAGCAGGTCCCGTAGGAAGGTGTCCAAGTAGGGCTTGAACATCTCCAGAGATGGAGACTCCCCCACCTCTCTGGGCAGCCTCTGCCAGGGCTCTCCCACCCTCAAAGCCAAAAAGTTCCTCCTCATGTTGAGATGGAACTTCTTATGTTCAAGTTTGTGCCCCAAGACTGGCCCCATCCTCTTGACACCCACTCTTTAAGTATTTGAAATGGAAGGTCTGCATTTTAAAGGATGCTGAAATTTAAAATGAGTAGCACTTTCTCTTTCAGCCTTTTAATTGCTGAGGAACTGAGGCAGGCCCAGAAGGACCCAGGGCAGGCCCATATTAGGTCAGCAGCAGAACCAGGACTAAAGAGATGACGCCAAACCTAACCTGCATTCACCATCCTAGACCTACCTTAGAAAACACCTCAGTAAACACCTCATTCTCCACCAGAGGATGTCTTACCAAAACCAATACAAATGAAGGGCTGGCTTTTGCTTATTCCATTATATACCAACACAACAACTCAAGCAGCACTTACATCTGTGTATTTGTAGTCGCTGTTTGTGACGAGAAACACCTTCCCCACTTCATTCATGCGGCTGAGCAGCAGTGGCAGCTTCCCCTGAAAGCCAAGGGACATACAAGTCAAACATAAAAGTTCCAGAGATTCACCACGGGCAAAACACTCTCAACTAAGGTCCCAAAGTGACAAAACAAAGCAATTCAAACTGAACTCCTATGTTTCCACTGGCCAGACTCAGGGAAGCTGCTGGTGCCTCCAGGCTAACAGCCCTCCAGGGCTCAGCCCAGGGGAGGAAGGTGAAGGTGAAGGGCNATCCGAGCTCACACGAGCTCCACAAGTTGGAGCG
Organism: Thinocorus orbignyianus; assembly: GCA_013400375.1. Lineage (NCBI taxonomy): Eukaryota > Metazoa > Chordata > Aves > Ciconiiformes > Thinocoridae > Thinocorus > Thinocorus orbignyianus. The sequence goes on from VXBW01000926.1 coordinate 48,751, forward strand.
CATTATAATTCCAACCTCAAATTAGGGAGAATTTATTCCTAGGGCTATTTTTATTGAATCATAAATCTCAGTCCATTGCCAGAGCAGCCGATTACCTCAGAGAACGGTTTCCTAAGAATTTTGCAGGCATGTAACTAGACACAAGGTTAACTGCTTTAAAGTGATACTCTACCACAGAGCCCATCTAAACTAAAGAATAATTATATGGTAAGTGGTCCAGGGGGGCCTGGCACACTCCAGAGAGGGCAAAAATGAGGGAAGCCCTGGAGCTTGCTCAATTAGATGTCCTCAACATACATTTTGAGGCTATCAAGACGCTGGACATTGGTCAGTCTTTCAGGATCTTTCCCTCAGTCTCTCAGCAGAAGGAATATTTCTACCTAGAAAGATGTTCACCTGTTGCTTTTTAAAAATTAGTCTTTCTCTTGGAAAGAAAACATAGACGGGGAACTACTGTTGCTTTCACTACCAAAAGAAACAACACGAGGCTTGCCAGAGTATTCACCTGGGTCCCATGATAACATTTCCTCTGGCTTTTATATTTTACTTAAAAACAGTGCACGTGAATATGATGATCATGTGGATCACTCAGAATAAAGGCCGCATCCGAACTTTCTTCTTTGTCTTTGGTTATTACAACAGAAATGACAGCAAATCAGCATGTTTATTTCTTGCCTGCTTACTCAGTGCAGAGTGTCACACAGCACAAGTCAAGTAACTTCACACTTACATCTTTCACCACGTACTTTTCCAGATTCTCAAGGGTCTTTTCCTTGAGCGATCCCTGAAATAGAAACAACAGAACCCAGTGAGGTCATGGAAACTTATGATGTAAGAGACATCAAAGTAATGCCAACTTTCACACTTTAAAATGCTGTGAAAGTACAAACCAGGGCGAATCTGAACCAGTGACTCTAGAGATGAGAGGCTTTGAGTAGCAGGGACCATCACAAACTCTGTGATCCATCGATTCCCTCACCATGGTAAATAATCCACTTCAACAGCATTTTAACCCTTTCAGAAGGGAATACAATAGAAACAAACAAAAAATAGATTTGCCATACCAAACAAGACAGTCAACGACCTGTCTCCAACACTGACCGTAATATGCTTTACTCAAAGGTCAACTCCAACATGTATCACACAACACTGCATAAGGAGAGAAAAATAGACTCCTGACTTCTGCATGGCTAAAAGGACCACCACAAGTACAACTGTGAGCAGAGTTCTACTGTGACAGTTCTCCATCCCACCCCAACAAACCTCTAGAATGAGGAAGAACAAGAAAATCAGAATATCTGGTCTTTAACCAGATATTAATGCTCACAAAGTTATACTTGAAATGCATGCACAAGTGTGTGGAAAATGAACTGCCTCACCTTTCTGAACAGAGTAGAGTTGAGATATTTCTCTGTTTAATGCAGGTACTCTTCAGGCAACATAAGATAGTACCAAAGCAAACCATTTACAGGAAAATGCTGGTTTAATAATGAGGACAATATACAAGTTGTGTTGTAAGTGCAAATAACCTCATGGCATCACGTTCTAAAACCCACGAATTACAGTACCGAAATGGAATCTGGGCACAATAAAAAGTAAGAGGGAGCCAAGACAGATATGCTCCAGTACCAGGAGGGCAGTGAGATCTTGGCTTACCCACACAGAACTGCAATCTATTACTTGCTCACTAGGCGGCAAAGCAGGGCCCCTGCCCAAAAGTGGAATCACACATCTTAACTCATGAGTTCACAGACCAGTCCCTCTAACTCAGCAACAGCTACAGACACTCCAAGGAGCTCCTGCAATCACCTTGTAATGAACCCAGTCAACAGCATCTCTGACATCCTGGAACATACTCCTGAAGGACATGAAGAGGTCTCCATCTTTAAATCCCGTTTCACAGCTGTGAGGAGAAAGAGGAGAGATTGCAGTGGTCAATCACAGCAGGTAAGAAACATGGAAAGGAGAGAGACAGTTTAAATGTTGTTTGGAGCTTGTGTTTTCATCTTACCATAATGGTTTCTTATTTACTACTTTACTGCAGCTCAGACTTGAAAGAAGGCTACAGCCAGAGGTTAACAGGATCTGCATGTTACACAAGAACATTTGTTTAAAATTTTAGGATGTGAGCTTCTGTGAGCGCAACTCTCATTTCTCCCCCACAGTTTTATGAAGAAGAAAGAAGACTGCAGTTTGCAGCACTTTACAAGAGATGAATGGTGCTGAGAAAGTAAGCACAGCACTGCTCCTTCTCCCTCTCTGCAGCACTGAAGAAAGGGCTGCCATGGAAATCTTCTAAATGTCACACTCACTGCTGAGAGGAGGAACTACTGTTGAACAGTTATGAGTTACCATGAGAAATTTCCTCTAGAAGATACTGTGGTTATCTTTGAGGCACTCATGAGAGTCTGCATCAGAAGAAATCAGGGAGGATTAAACAGAGCTGCATTTATGATGTCCTGAGAAAGGATTCTTCACCTGATGGACTGTCAGCATAAACAGTTCCTCTGCTCTCAGGTAAAATCCCATTAAACCTTCACCTTCCACTCAAATAGCAGGCAAAGATGACCCATGACACGAGCCAGCAGCATTCACATTTGCCAATTCAAACCTAAGGTTGTTTGTATGCTTACATCTATTTGAAAGCTAGGTAAATACACTGCACAAACAGCCTTTTACATCACACTGTGCCTGAGCATTTCACCTTTGAGAGAGCAAAGTCTTCAATTACAAGGGACTTGTGGTAACTGGCTGAGGAAATTTAGCCTTTCAAACCAGTTCAAACAATGGACATGGGTTCAAAATGAGCTGTCTGGTGCCTGTAACCACCCTGTAATACGTCTGTGGTCTTAGAAGCTGGCCCAAATACCAGTGTATTTGTACGGTGATACTGACCCACCCTGTGAAGGAGACCCTCATAACAACTCTCTGCTGTACACATAGACTGCCATGTCACCACTAAATTGTCTTAATGTCAAAAGAATAAGAGGCCTGAACTTTTCTCCTCCACCAAAACCACTTGAGGGATCTCCGCTGATATTAAGAACAATCTCCATCTCTGCTGTATTGCAATTTATAATACTGTACCATCCACACCTGGAACCAGAAGGAATACACACCTAGTGTACCGGTCACAGTTAGTAAAGAAATCCACTAGGCAAGCCAATAGGTAGGTCTCTGCAAAGGAAAAAAGCAAGGTTTTAAAACAAGGATAACACCATACAGCCAGCTAAATCTGGGCCCTGTGCCTGAAATAAGAAATTTCTTCCAAAAAGAAGAAACAGATAGTTGAATAATATATTAGCAATACATTACTGATCAGGCCCGTGTTGGCTCATATTAAGACTCACCTGGCAGATTGAATAATGTGTTCAGAATGTAAAACCTATCTGTGTCATCCCTCTGGATAAATTTATTTGGATATTGATCCCGTGTTTCAGGCCTGGGAACAGATAAGGTGGAGAAGAATGAAACCACACACAAAAAAAGGGGATAAAACATGCTGACCTGCAAAATATAGTTGTGGCTTGGTCCATTAACTAAAGTCTGTTGTGCTTTAATCAACACCCAGCTTTCCCACGTGCGTTAGCAGTGCAAGAGCAAACTGCATCCACCAGCATTCCCATCACCGTGCCGGCTCCGGCAGAGCCAGGCTCAAAGCCCTCATCGCTGAGTCAGCAAACTGGGAAACAGAGTGGCTGAGAATCCACAGCTCGACCTTAAACCCCACGCTGCTGGCTTATGAGGATGCCTTCAATCATCTGCACTTTCGTTGTTTGCTTATCTTAAACTTTCCCCCACTTTCCATGTGTTGCTTTACACTCCCCCCAGCAGCTTCCAGCAGGGGAGCGCAAGGCTGTGCTGAGGGAAGGTTGCCTGGGGCCCTCTGCAATTAATCAGCAGGGTGGTGATGACTGAAGTCATTGAATTATTCTGGTTTCCTTCGTTTCTGGAGCTTCTGAAGATCACCTCTGACTCAAACAGGAACTTGAGTATGTATATAAGGACTTTTTCTAAATTTTGGCTTCCCGATGCAAGGACTCACAGGTCTGCAATGACAAGGCTTGTCACCTCAGGGCCCCTGAGCTGGCCTGTGCTTGCCTTCCATCCATCCGCCCTCGCAGCAGGGATACGAGGGGATTTGCTGGGACACATCAGGCATGTAGCACTGAGGTCCTCTCTGCTTCCTAAAGCGCCTTCTCTGGGGCAAGAGAACCACAAGCAGCCTCGGAAGGCTGCAGGAAATGGCATGTGATGCCTCACTTCTGACACCCTCAAAGGTGAAAACCACAAAGGGCCAGAGGAAGCTTGTTCCTTCTCCAAGCCAGCTCAGGTCCTCGACTTCTCTTAGCAATGGCTGTGGATTATCCCACCAACCCCTTCCCACAGCACATTTTCTTCTATTCCCAGCACACTAGAGATGTGCCTGTGCCAGCACAGACCCTGGGCTGATGTGTCTGGGACCCCCAATGTCAATTTTGGAGTAGTAGGAACACCAATACAGCATCTGCTGTTTGTGAAGCCCCTGTGACTCCTCAGACAATAGGTGCCCTGAGGATCAGTGACACAAAAGGGTGTATTAAGCCAAAAAGAACAGTCGAGAGTCAGCACTCACCCTCTGAGGAAATTAAAGCCATGTGCACACACCAGGAGGTTCCCATAGGCATCAACTTTCAACAGGTTTCCATAGTGGGTATCAAACACCAGCCCTCTGTTAAGAAAGCAATTGAAGATATGAAGAAGGCGGCATATTCAGCAGTGACCATCTTAATAACAGTTCTTTCCAAATCAGCTCGCTTGGTGTGGGGCATCAGAACAGAGTTGCTGTCACTTAGGCAGATGGGGACACTGCTGTCCCTTTCACCTGGCTGTGGGTGAGCAACAGGAGCCCTGCGTGGCCAGGTGAAAGGCACAGCCCATCCACCCTCCATGGACTTGAAAATGGAACGAATTTACCCGGCAAAGGCTCAGCTATGCACGTACCAGGGAAGACATGGGCCTCTTCCACAGGGTCACAAATCTGACACCCGTGTTTGTGGCTCCCTGACAGCCCCGCTGGGCTGCAAGGAAGAGCGAGGTGTGAGAAAGGAATTTCTCCCCTCTTTTCTCATGGCTCTGTCATAGGCAGAGCCAGATGGGGCACGTAACTATTGCAACAAATAGTTGCACATTCCCGGTTCCAGCTCCAGCAAAACTCACTCTCAGTTATCTAGCAGCTTGTATCTGGAGAACGCAGCCTTCCCACACAGACACCCCTCCTGTCCCCTCCCTGGGATGAAGGCAGTGGATTTAATGGAGTCTTCACCATAGGTTTGTGAAGGGCAAACCTTCTTTGTCATGTTATGGGCACACTCAGCAACAGCCTCAGTGCAAACGTGTTGAGAGGAGGGAAGGAAGCAGGCTGCCAGACTGAAAACTGGGACAACGAACCAACAGACCCCTCCGGACCAGTCTTTTGTAAAGAAGCTCCAAAGGAGTCAAAAAGCAAAATCCAGCAAAGGCACAAATGGAACAAACTTCAAGGCACAGAATTAGATAAAAAGCCTTGTTTAAAACACGCAGTATATCCTTTTTACCTCCACTTCCAAAAGACAAAATGTAGGAATTTAGTACCTTTGCACCGTTAACTTTGCCTTCAGCACTTGAGTCATGCAGATGAGGGGGCTGGGTTGGTCACACTTTCATTGCCGTTTACTGTCAGCTTAGTTTTCAGGATGTCTTATACACTAGGACTCTCCTAATTAAGATCATTACAGGAAAAAGTTCTGAGACATTCCAGCAGCCTCATGGACAGTAAAGGCTCCTTCTCCATTTTGGTTTAACACCTGATCCAATTGTGTCTCTGCTGTTTTTGCTTTGAAAGGTTATTTTTGGACCACGTTTTCAGCAATCCTCTTCTCCTGCACACTTCTTCCATGGATTCGTGTGTGCAAAGGCCCTCCAATATACTGGAGCAGTCTGCTCCCTTCCCCAGGATCTGTGGTGAACCACAGGCTTCACGGGCACAACTCCGAAAACCTGGCCTCACATATTGCCTATGAACTTTACAGAACAAATATTCAAGGCCTCGAGCAGGCTGGGTCGGTATCTGTTAGTCATTTACCTGGTAGGGAATGCAGGATCATACACAAAATTGAGCAGCTCATGAGGGTATCCAATGGAAACTAATCTTTCTACGGTCAGGTCAAATCCAAGAGATTCGTATTCAGGGGATTTATACACTGTACCAAGACGAGATTCCAGTTAGAAAATTTGAAAACAGCTAGGGGGTTAAACAAGAAGGCAGTTAAAAGTAAGGTACCCGTTCGCCCTCCTCCCTCCTCCACATCACACGCTCCCTTCTTCCCTCCTGCCCCTCGCTGCCTTGGGTCCCCCAGCCCAGAGCCAGGGTGGAATGAGCTCACGCTCCAGGACTGCAGCCGAGCGGAGCCGCAGTTTGGATTTCAGCAGCAGAAGAAATATCCTTCAGTCTGTGGCAGCCCTCTGCATCAGGAAAAACGTATTTCAAACTGTAGCTCCTCTCCCTGCAGTCCCTTTAGGCAGATGCACAAGCGCTCCCTGTTCCACCTGCTCAGAGAGGGTTTTGGTTTGCTGTGTTTTCGCAAAGCTGATGAAGAAACCAATAAATTTTGGGAACACATGTATTCGTGGTTAGAAAGCCTGAAATTCATCACGGCTGTGCTACTGTTACTGCTCTGGATACAATCCCAAAACTTAGTATTGTCTCCAGATTTCCTCTTGGGGGAATTTATGTTTGCTGCAGACTCGGTTAGCTTGAAGGTAGAGCTGACAAGTTCACATATGATTTGTTTGTTAATAATACCATATGGTGCTGTAAAAATCTGTTAGCCATTACCCTTCGCATCAAAATGCTACTCTTTTAAGCCAGCTTACTGTTCTCAACATTTCAGAGGAGCTCCTCATCTGCAACACACACCTTAGCTAACAAAACAGACTTGTTCCACCAAGCCATTCCTACCATCAGGCCTGTCTTCTCCCTGCCTGTGACCTTCCCATGGACTGGAAATGTTACCACTTAACCAGACCATTAAATTAACAGTTGAAAGGAAATCACTGCCTTTCTCTGAGGGCTGCGTTTACACTCTCTGCATGTTGCTGTCTTAAACTGGTCCTAAGATGTAACAAGGTCAAACACAACCCTTGACTGCAGTGAAGGTCAAACACTTGAATATTTCAATTTTAGCTGAGGAAAATACAAATATGCACAAGTTGCACAGTAAGCTTGTTAGAAGCCTGACTGCTTTTCCTGAGAGAGATCTAGCACATCTGTGGGCCTCAATATACATATAATAATACACATTGCCTATATGGCCCAGGCAATCACTACTGTGTATGTACTTTGAAATACAGAAGCCCAATCTGAGAGGAGAAAACAAATACATAAAATACTAAAAAGGCACAGACTACAGAAAAAATGAGAGTGTCAAAAGACTCAGACCATAGTAACTATGACAGAGAGTTCCTGCATCTCTTAATAATCTAAAAAGCATCATAATCCCAAGAGTTAATTTTCCCCATTAAAAACACAATAAGCAAACATGTAATGTTCTTAAACAGGTAACTAAAATCAATAAAACAGTTATCAGAATCTCCAAGCATCATTATAGCAATGGTGAACATCAACAAAACCATACAACATTCAATGCACGTAGTCTTTTCTGTCCTTTAGGAAAGGAAGGGTTGATTGAGCTATAGATAGGAACAAGCAATCAAAAAAATACAGCTAATGAAGAAAGCTGTGACTGACAAGGCAATTCTAGGGAGTGAGCTAGGGTTGTAGGGAGCAAAAGGCAGTTAGGTAATGAATAACATTGTGAGAGCGACAGCACAGTATCTGGAAAAAGGAATTCCTTTGATGCAGGACAGTAAAGGCACTTCCCAAGGAAAATGGTAATAAATACCTGCACAAACTCTCAAGAAGGTGAAAGTGCTGCAAAGCTCCCCATCACGTGAAGCAGCCTCCAGACCCCCACCCTGTCCATGAAGCTGCTGCACTCATCATTAGCTTCCTGGGAATTTGACCATGTTACCAACTTATCCATAAAGATAGCACTCCCAAACAAAACATTTCTCCAAGGAAACCCTGCTCTTTCTGCACTCACTAACCATGGTGATGCTGCCCAGAAAACAGGAATCTCTAAGAGTACACTCGTATCTCCTCTGGAGAAGCAGAAGTGGTTCATGAACGTGCCAGCAGAACCCTTCCAAGGAAATGGCAGGGTTTCTGTTGAACCATCTGTGCCCCTTGTTAACAATCCAGCAAAGAACGGCTGTGGTGGGACATGTGGCCACCTGCTCACGACATCTTTTTACTTTACCTCCTTTTAACTCTCTGGGTCTAAGGAAACATGCTGAAGCTCCACTAGGAAAAAAGCTGAAGAACAGGTATCAACCTCAGTCTCCATCACCCCGAGCTTGTGTCTGGCAGTCGTGCAACAGGACTAATCTGAATGTTTCTTTTTGGGGGGTAGTTATTCCCCTTACCTCTCAAGCTCAAAGATTTTACTTCCTTGGCTTCTCTTTGAATAAAACTAAACTACTACCTCACTCATCCCTCAGGTCCCTTCCCTGTTTTTCTACTGCTCCACAGTATCTGGAAAATGAGAGCTTTCTCCTTGATACACAAACTAACCAGAGACAAGGGAAACTGGACTCCTGGAAACGGGAAACAGACAATAAACACTCTCATTACCATCATACTTCTGTTCAAGATAAACTTTCCTTTAATTAGAAACAGACTGAGAGCTCACCCAGCCCACCTTGACAGCACCCTCCAACCACAGCCCACGCTGCGTCCATCGGCAGGAGCCACAACCCCCCTGACGTTTCTCGGAAGCTGTGCACAAATGCCTGTTTCAGCAACAGCAGCTTCCCAGCAAACAAAGGATCCATCTCCTTCAGATCAAGTCTCAACAGACTAACGCTGCTGCAACTGCAGGGGAAAACACCCCACCTACATTACAAGGTGAAAAAATGTATTTCAATATTGCACTTGGGGCTGGTTGCTCTCTCTTATCTTGGTGACTTCAGGCATCCATGGGGAAAAAAAAGTAGAGAGGACTAATTAGGATTATACTGTTTTTTTCTGCAGCTGCATGATGACAAAATAGCTTAAAACTTTCCTGGAACATCTTCAGGTACCCCCAATTCTGTGGCAGGTGAGGAAGCAGACACAAACCCATTTTCAGAGCACCCTTGCCCAGTAAGACCAAAGCACAATTTACATATCATTCTAATTTCTTATTCTCTTTCTTACTTCTTGACGGTGGTGTCTTTGCCACAGGATGAAGTCTCCAACTCCAGGGGACCACATTATTTCAACAGCCTGTGCTCCTGCTTCAGCAGCGCAGGGCACCCAGCACCTCTGCATTATGCAACCGGGATGGAAAAAAACCACCAACCAAAGCTTTTTTTTTAAAAAAAAAACCACCCCAGAAGCCAGCTGACAGCATTTCAGCTTCCCCTTAACACCATCACTTGGCTTCACATTGTACTATCCAAAGGTAAAAAGCAGTACCCAGGGAGTGACGGTTGCAAGCCTTCGGGTCTGTGATGGGTGCGGGCGTCCCTGAGACGGTACGTGCTAGGAGGGAAGCTGATCTGGGACGAGCAGGGGTTGTGCAGTAAGGTATGCAACTCTCATGCATTTGTGTGGTTGTTTTTACCTTTGCTGCCAAGACACAGACAGTAACAATTTTATAGCCTTCCTGAAAAGGAACGAAAAAAAAAAAAAGAAAAAAAAAAAAAGAAAAAAAATTCTCTACAGAGGCTCCAGCTTATACAAAATGCTGCTGCCAGGATTTTAACTCACATGAGGCAGATGCAGATTCAGAGTGTCACTCCAGTCTTGACGGAGTTACACTGGGCTCCCCTGTTAAAGAAAAAAATCAGACTGATTTTAAAACTGCAACAGCTCCGTGCCCTGGGGGACTGTATCTGCTGGAGCTCTGTCCTCCGGTAAGCTCAGAAGCCGGCCTGGCAACTCTTCCAAATACACTTACAGCTGATTTATAGAGGAGGCACAGTTGGTAATCATGCATCCTGCAGGCAAAATTCTGTCCTCATATCCACAAAGCAGTCTTAGATTATCAGCTTAGTGATAATTAGGAGGAGGAGGCTACAAACGCATCGTCCCAGTGACACAAACCCTTTGAGCTTCTCTCAAGACACAGAGCAACTGGTTCAAGAAAGGGTCTCGTGCCCCTTTTGGGACTTGGCTGTTATTGTCCATTCCTCAGTCGGTGACAGATTACTCCTTTCAGGGCACACACTCTCTTTCACAACACGAAATGCCTGCACGTGTCAGCACAGGAGACTTGGGAGACTGAGTCAGGTGCTACTCCAGGAATCTGAGAAGAGAATTTTGCTCTATATCTGAAGGAGCTCCCAGTGAGAGCTTTGCACCCTGTGTCAGGCTGACACAGCACGTCCAGGTTCAACTGGAGACTCTCACACGCTTACGCTTGGGCTTTTACGTGCAAAGCACTGCGGGATAAACTGGTACCAAACCTGCACCATTCGCAAGCACACCCAGTAAGAACACCCAATCTGCTCTACTAGATCAGATATTAGGAAAAATTTTGACAGGGAAAGGGATATTAGGCCTTGGAATGGCCTGCCCAGGGCAGTGGTTGAGGCACCATCCCTGGAGGGATTTGGAAGATGGGTTGACCTAGTGCTTAGAGACATGGTTTAGTGATGGCTTTTATCAGAGTTAGGTCAATTGGACTCGATGATCTGACAGGTCCCTTCCAACCCAGACAATTCTATGATTCTATTCTGCAACATACAGGTACGCACAACCAGGAATAACTTTGAGAAGCAGTCTGCATAAAATACAAAGTTGAATCAGTTGAAATGATGTCACATACGGGACCCACAGAAGTATGAAGACCTCCTAGAAGGCTCCTGTGAAAATAATTGTTTAAAGCCTGCTTTGTTGGAGAGGGAATAGGTGGGGAAGGCTGTAGTGCATGCAATGTCTCTGTTTAAGCTATGGGGAGGAGACTGCCCTTCAAGGGCTGCCCATTTCTTTTCTTGTTTTTCCACACACACAAAGATTTCAAATTCAGGCAGGACAGCTTCTCATTGAAGACCTAACTTGGTTTCTCCCAGAGGATGTCAACACTTCTTACAAGCTCATCATGAATCACAGGAGAGATGGAGGAGCTAAAGTTTCAATAACCACCCCTTTTTGCACTGCTTCAGCTTTGTCACCTTTGTGAGATGCATTTGCTGTCCCAAACTGCATACCTGCAAGCCAGTCCCATCTAGCCAATTTATTCCCCACCACTACAGATGTGGTGCTGGTAAAAGCCCTGAACTGAGAACAGTGACAATACGACCATTTCCCACACCACTGAGGCAGCTCGGAGGAAGCAGCCCCTGGTTTAGGAAGGGAAAGATGAGCTCAGGAGGCTCCCACAGCTCCAGCAGAAGCCCACAGAGCGAGCAGCTCCTCTACTAAATGATGATCTGAAGCCTCATTCATCCCTGATTCCAGTTTCTTCCACATCTGACACCCTCTTTTGCCAGTGTGCTCTCCTGAGATGCTCTAGCATCTCCTGAAGGAGTTCCATCCCTTCCACCAGCCAACTCCTCTCCTGCCTTCCCTCCCAGCTGGAAGCTGAGAGCAGCCCACAGAAAGGTGCTTATAGGGTCCCCAAAAACCCTCTGCATTGGCAGGGGACTTCATGGGCACAGCTGCTTTCTGCAGCTGGTGCAAGCCTACTGGCATCCTTTGGGCATGTACCAGCTTGACTCCTTCCCCACGCAGGTGCTGAGAGCACTGTCCTCACTGTGGGCTTCCCCGTCCTCAGCCCCGCCACCGAGAGTCTCTTGGGAACTGAAACATCTTAGTTTGCTGTTGGCAGATGAAACTAATTGGCTTTTGACTTTCAGGTGTTCAGATAAGATCAGTATTTCTCAAACTGGAGGCGATAACCTCCTCCAAAGGGTTGCAAAAAGCTTTAACAAACAGTCTTCAGAAATTTTCCCCACTATCTGGGTTCTCCAGAGGTCACACAAAGACAGATAAGCTACAAGGTAGACAATGAAAAGGGTTCAACCTTTTCTCTGAAGCACAGGAAATGCAGCCCAATGAGTCTGTGTTAGGTCTTGAAGAAATGAAAGTAAAATAAGTAGAAATGGGTTCTTTCAGTTGCTGTTTATTCCCCAGCGAGTATGGCATGCAAATCAGAGAGCTAGGGGCACTCAGGGAGAGGTGGGGAGCCAGTACCCAGATTTATATATGTCTCAGGCACAACATGCATAATTAAGCTTGTGCAAATACATTTCTGAAATTACACAAACCTGACTTAAAGAGTAGGATCAAAGTGCTGCTCATTTTATGGATTTTTATGGATATTTATTATGCATTGCACCACAAATAAATAATGCAGGTATGTATCAGAAATACATTTATATCAGTGTTGTGCTGACAAAAAGTGCTTAGTTAAAGCCTTGAGGACCAAGATCCCGTTTTACAACCCAAAGCCCTGTAACATATAAGCATGTTATCCTGTCTCAACACTGTCTCTCAAATGAGATTCTAGACTAGTGTCCCAAAATAGGACAGAACTATCTCCAGAGCTCTCCATTCTGACAATATCTGCTCCACATGTAGCCCCAAAGTTGGGTGTTTAGACCCAGCTACCACTGGGATGTCTGTGACAGTCACCCTTCCATCACCAACCAGACTGCTGCTGACTATTTCACACAAACACCAAATACTCATTCCCTGGCACTCCTGATCCCCCAGCCTGCAACTCCAGCTGAGAATCCACAGAGAAACAGCGCATCACCAGTCCTGAAGGTATCTGGGACACTGGGACTTAATTAAAAAATAAACTCCACTGAAAGAAGCTACAGGAGAGCTGGAGAGGGACCCTATGTCAGGGAGTGGAGTAATAGGACAAGCGGGAACAGTTTTAAATTGGATGAGGGGAGATTTAGATTAGATATTAGGAAGAAATTCTTTGGTGTGAGGGTGGTGAGGCACTGGAACAGGTTGCCCAGAGAAGCTGTGGCTGCCCCATCCCTGGACGGGTTCAAGGCCAGGCTGGATGGGGCTTGGAGCAACCTGGTGTGGTGGGAGGTGTCCCTGCCCAGGGCAGGGGGGTTGGAACTGGATGATCTTTATGGTCCCTTCCAACTCTAAACATTCTACGAGGTGCATTCTATCCCACTGTCCATGTCTCCTCTTTTCAAGCCCATGGGTTTCAGCTCATCTCTGCCCTTGTAAACCCGTGCCTGCTGTGTGCCTCCCTGCGAGCAGGGCCATGGAGCTGTGCAGGTTTCTCCTCTGCTGACCTGGGAGCTCAGTGCCTGTAAACAAACTGAGGGACTGGCGAACGTGCTGAATTGTAATCACAAGAAACCTTAAACGAATCCCACGGGACAGCTCATCTGTTTTCAATTAGGAAGGTGGTGAATCACTGACTTGCCATTTATTTATGGACTCAGCTGAACTGCGACCGTAAAGGATTTGTGTGAGGTCAAAACAAGTTGAAAAACAGCCAGAAACAGACCCCAGTCCTCTTGACTCTTCGGTTTTGATTTTAACCACTAGAGCATAAATAAAAATGTACTGTATTATGCAGAGCAGAACTGTAGTATTTCAGTCTATATTTAAATTGAATTTTCATAGTACCAAACAAACAAAACGAGTAGCAACAGCATGTTTTGTTTCTTTTAATTGACTCAATTTTTCAGTCTGAAATGAGAAGAAGCTGCTGTCACGCTGATGGTAATTTTCATTTACCCAAAGAAACCTCTTCAAACACTGAAGTGTTCTGTGCAGTAAGACAAAGCTGAGCTTTAAGCACACTCCAATATTTAATGTACCTTTTCTATTCCACTAGAAATTACTTACTGGTCTTGATCAGCAAACAAGACCTTGACAAAACCTCCAGGTGCATCCCAGAATGTTTTTGTATGCTTCACACACAAGCTGCACTTGCCGTGCGTGAGCAATCAGATCTTGCACTAAGCCTCTCGTGGCCACAGATGTTTTTGACAGTAAATCTGACAACAGGAAGCAAGGCAAGAGTTGTTCATCATCATACGGTTGAATCTTTTGGATCTGAGCTTCAGTGGCTCCCCAGCACCCTTTTCTGAAAATGCCAAATAGAGGATTCTGGGTGGAAACCAGTAAAAACCTACAGAGAAGCACGAAGGCTCTGCAGTGCCCGTGCAGTGGCTACGGCACCCACTCTGCAGCCTAAGAGGGATGGAAAATTCCTTACCTCTAATGCTCCTGCAAACATCCCCAACTGCACAGCACAGCTTTTCAGCTGTAAAACCTCTAACCTGGAACTCTATCAGCTCCTGTTCTCACGCTCTGCATGCTAAAAGGATCTGTAAAGACAGGGTTTGTTGTTGCTTCAAGGACTGACACGGTACTGGATGTTCAGCCCGGCTCTGAATTGGGTCTACACTTCAGGTTGTTTTTAGTTCTGTGCTTCTACTTCTTTTAAAAACAAAAGTGTTGTCAAGTATCATCAGCTTTAACAGCTTTAACTCTTCCCAAAGCAGGCTTATTAGTGCTCTCGTTGGTAAATTCCAGATATTTTTAGCTTTCTGCTGCTGCACTTTGTTTGCCTTCTATGTAACAAAGATTTGGGCTGTTTGGATATGCCTCAGAGGCTGGCAAAACACAGCTTAGTGCTGGAAAGATTTCTTCTGCTGAATAAAAATGCATGGCTTGAGGTAACAGCAGCAGCACTGAGGTCACATTTTACATGTTGAGGGAAGCAATTCAGACGGACTTTGCATTTCAAGGAAACTTTGGTTTGTCTATTTTAGTAGCTGGCATAACATTCCTTTGGGCTGGAATAATATTTTAAAGATAACTACGCAGTCACCTGTTCTTTTATGGGGAATTTTTATGGTTTCCCTGACACAAGAGAATCTTTTTTCTGTGCTTAGCACGTGGCCTTCACAATTTACCTCTCTCAGATACAGCCCACTGGGAGTCATAATCCCACACTGGAAATATCCCTGCATTTCCATGGAAACAAAGTACTGTGCCAAAATACGGGCTTAGTTCTTCAATGAAGACTCCTGAACAGGGAAGAAACAGTTGTCTGGACTTCATGTTCAAACATCATTTGCTAGCAGCTAGAAATAAATAGAAAATGACTTAAAAGGTATAGTAGCCATTTATACGCCGTAACTGAGGCATTATCAGTGTCCAAACAATCCAGCTTCTTATTTCTCTCCATATCCACTTAAGAGGGTGAGCCTCAAAGCTACACACTTGTTTAAGAGTGTGTGCGCCTGGGCTCATCTGCAACTCAAGTCAAGAAGCCACATACAGAAGTTTTTCTGTAGGGTGCTAAAATAAGGCCTTCACAAAGCAACCGCACACATGATCTCAGAGTTAAAGCCTCCTGCACTCTCAGCTTTGGTTCCTCCTACAGAGTAAGCTGTTCATGTCATCGCAAGGGTATTTGCAACTTAATAGTACTTCTGTTGTGGTATTAAGATTACTGGATAAGGGGGTCTATTGGAGCGAAAAATACCATCATATTTCCATCTGTCTGGCAAAGGCAAGAACTGGCCGTTGGTAAACTAACAGCCTGCTGACCCAGCTTGGTGTTATTCTCGTGTTTTTAAGAGCAAGAAAATAAGAATATAGCACCTTTTGAAACTTTCCTTACACTGTGAAGACTTTCAGCAGCTTCTGTCTAACACTCCCATTCTTCAAGACTCCACAGACAGCAGATTAGCAGTTTGTCAGTCGGTGATTTACTGGGAAGGAGCAAGCAACACATGGTCTCTCCACTCCTCATTCCCAACGCCAGCACATGAGATCCCGCAGCTCCAGACCTGGGTTTTTGCTCATTACACAGCTTTAAATGTCCAAATCCTGAAGAGCAGCAACACAAAGAGAGCAGAGACAACAGCTCTGTACTGGTATTCGAAAAAACATCCAGCTCAGAGCGTACTAGGAGCAATTTAGCCTCTCCATCTGCCTTTAGCTTTGAAACACCACTAATGGCTAAACCAGCCTCTGAAATCTGCAAAATCTGCACCTGTTAAACTGGAAACGTGCAAATGCGAAAACGCAGACAGCAGATGTGCCACAGTCAAGGCATCTCATTTATTGCCAGGACAGTTTGAAGGCTACTGTTGTCACAGCTACCAATTCCTTTCTCGAGCCACCAGGCTATTTCGGTATGACACAAAGAATTGTATTACCCAGAGAACTGGGAAAGAAGCAAAACCGCTTGGTGTCTCCCCAAAAGAGCTGCCTCAAAGCCTTACATCATCATAAAACTAAAGACAAACCTTTAACCTAAGAGGGAAAGCCTCCTTAGAACATTTGTACTGATGTCCACTACCAATAAACAGACAGTAACAGTATCTGAACAGGAGAACAACCATTGCTTTGAGGTTGCTTATATTACAAGCTCAACAGCTTTTAAAGTATTCAGTTCAATCTTTCATGTAGAAAACTCCCACGTTAATACCTTGTTTGTCATCTATGCAATCCAGATTTATTTATTTTTTTTATAGGAGGTACAAATTTGTTAGTTCCATTTCTCAGTTGTGGAAACACAGAAAAACTGACACAACTCAGCTACAGCAAAAATACCAGATCAACTGAAGAACCAGCTCTCAATTCAGCTGCCATCTCTTCCCCCAGCCCACAGGCAGCAACAAGCCAATCCTACCTCCTGGCTGCATCTGCCTTTTCCAGAATCAACAGGTAAAGAAAAACATTTCAAAAACAAAGATGTGGGTGTGAAAAATGTTGCTGTCCTCCAATCTTCAAGGATGGCTTAGACACAAACACCTACTTGGGGAAGGGGCAAAACCTGTTTACGCATGTTGGACTTTGGAGTAAGCTGGGAAAAGCTAAAGTTGTCTTTCCCATTTCTTTTCCCATGTGATGAGGGAAGTGCTACAGCTGAAAGCGTAAGCGATTTTGCAATAAAATCTTTGCAGTGCACTGAATCTTGGCATTAAGGTGGCAATGTTTCTAGGACACAAGATATATTCCAATCAGATTATGCTGTATTAATCACATTTGCACACAATAAAACCAGCCTTTTTCAAGCCTCATTTCCCCTTCTTTTTTATTGAAACAGTTTTCAGCAGCCGATGGTAATTTAATTGTTGATTTCTGGAGAAGATAGAAGCAGCAGGGATTTAAGTACAGGAAAAGCATTCCAAATGAAAGCATCCTGCCTGCTGATATTACATCTTATCTACCTCAGAGGCAGAAGATAAAACTTTCAACAAGGCCATAACTTTGGGAGAAGAAGGGCAGCCACAGAGGAATCTTTTCAAGCACAATTGAGTTTGTAATTCTTACTAATTCCCTCTCCATCTGCCAATGGCCCGGTGTGAAATTACAACCAGCTTGAGAACCCCACTGCTTTAGCTCTGCTCGTGTCAGGGGACATCTATCCATCACCTCATTGTGCAACCTGTCCTATTTTAGACTTAGTAATTCCAAGGCCTCCTGCATTACTTGGATCCAGACCTACTCATTACAAGTGTAGCTCATGCTGAGAAGGAAGCAGCCGAATAAAATGCTGCGTGAAACCAATCTCTTTCGGCTGCATTTCCAACAGATCTCACCATCTCCGAGCCTCAGGTGAGAGTCACAGTGAAGACTCTCTACTGACATACCTTTATCTTCTTTCCTGCAGTTTGTGGTAAACACGAAACTGGAAGGCTGTCAAGATTTTGGATTACACACAACATTTTCCTTTACCAAACCACGGGCAGTTTTGACAGTACTACTAAAACAGGAAGGCAGACCAGAATTGTTAGCGACGACTGGTCTTCTAGTCAGTCAGGATGAATAAACAGAGATGAATCATTCGGATAAGAAAATAAACTACTATCTAGCAAACAAAAATGTATGACAAAAGGACTTTCAAAACTCTCTAACTTAAGGATTTTAACAGGAAGGCGGGCAGCAAGTCAGCAGCAGCAGAGAACGAAGGGCTGTGTAATATGACAGAAACTTGGCTTGACCTCCACCAACAAACTGCAAGAGCTGAAACAGCTGATGACTCCTGCTTGTGTCAAGCCCTCCAAGATTTTAAGCAGCAACTATTAAACTATGCACACAAACCATGGTCAAACCCTGCTGTTCTTCCTGCTCCTTCAACATTCTTTTATGAACTAAATGTGATTCACTAGCACAAGCAAACCAAAGAGACTGAACAGGCAGGGGACAGTCAGCTTCACGTAACACAGATTTCTGAGCCTCTAGCATCAGTGCAGTATTAGATCTAGGAGCTTCCATACATGTAAGAAATCTTATTCACCCAATAAGGATGCAACAGCAATCCTTGATGGGAAAACAAGGAATCTAAAACCCGTGAAGAGTTATTTCCATTTGCCTTCATTTTATTTTGACCTCCTAGCAGTCAAATTAATTCTAGCTGCAATCACAGTGGATACAAATTCAGCAATTTAATGACCATAATTTCTCAGAAGAGGAGGCTAAAACCTTCATGCTCTTTTCTCAAGACAAAAAGACTTTGTTTGTCCAACACACCCATTAATGTTATTTCTCAACCCTATGCAAGGAGACAAACACAATGAGAGAACGTAGAAGTTATTAACAAGAATTCAAAGCTTAATTTTGACATGAAGCAAACAAAATCCCAGTGGCAATGCTAGATCAGAGAGTCTTCAATTTTTTCAATTCTGAGTTAAGTGGTCCTTGAATTTAACAAGGCTAAGAAATACTACCCTATAAAACAATGCATGAAATTCTATTTTATGTGCAATGTAATATGATGATACTAAAACTGCTGTCAGTTGGCAAGCTGACATTCTCAGTCATCCCAGTAGTAGAATACATGATCGCTGCAGCATGTGTGTAGCTGCTGTTGCAATATACTTCAAAATGGGAATGCCACGTCCCTACCAAAATGAGATTATTCTAGACAGAGAACAGTGTTACTGGGAGCAGGTTTGCCTGTACTCAAAAGTACTAAACTGTCCCAAGCTTCTAAAGTTCCAAATAAGTCCAGTGATTCTGATTCTCTGCTCCTGAATCACCTCCTAAGCAAAACTTTTTGTGCTACCAGTGGCAGCTGATTTGGGAAGAAGGAAGAGAGAAGAGTGACAATGTGTTTTCTTTAACTGACACCACAGCCTCCTCCTCGCAAGTGAAGTCATTCAGCGTGTTTCAAAATAATCATTCTTCTTCTGAGATGTCAAAGTGTATGGCTGTCAGCTACGGGATGAATGTCATCGGTTTATTTCTGATGTGAAAGTTCAAGACACAGAGAGGGGAAAGGACATGACATATGGTTTTTGGCAGGGTCAATGGCTCTGACTGCCTTCAATCTTTGAATATTAAGATTGTGCTTGGGATATTTTTAAACAACTTTACAGAGAAGTGTCTTAGCAATATCTAACAGCACAAATGCAGAAAACTAGAGGAGGAGCTGATGATACTGGAGATGGTTCCATTCTTCTTACTTGGTCTATTTACATGTCTTGAATGGTATCCAAAAGGCTTATGCTCAGTGTGCACCATCTGGTATGCAGATACCATTTCCAGATGCCAAATTACAGATAAATTAGCTTTTTACATTGGGGTGAGGGTTTTTTTCTCAACAGTAGCATGTCCACATGAACGAGTGTGTAAATCATAACATGCCCAGGCAGAAAACACACCAGGGTCTAATGACCACACTACAACACACTAATGCAACACTTCACTTGTCCCACTTCTTCATTATCATTTCCAATTAATTAATTATAAACATAATCATGTTCGAACATTACAATCTTTAAAGTCCCTGCAACGAGTAAGTAATTTTTCTTGTGTGTGACAGTTCTATATAGCAAATAATGGTCAGATAACAAAAGCCCACATGGAGAAGAAAGGATGACTCTGAGACATGAGAAAAATAGGTAATTTTGTATGTTAATTTCCCAGTCTAGTGAAAAAAAAGGGTAATGGTACTTACCAGGCACAATGCTTTTCATCTGCAATAGGCTTTCCGACATAATTACATTCTCACAACTCCTTGTAAAATAACATGCAGCTATTATCTCTGTTGTATCATGGAAGAAGTCACAGGACACCGGCCTACCCCAGAGCAGTCCTGATTCCCATTTTCCTGCTTGGACCATACACCATTTCTTTCCCTGCACCATACCCTATCACTCAGCATCCCTGAATGCACCAACTTTGCCTGATTATATTCTAGCACTCTGGTCTTCCAGCCTTGGAAGCCCCAGGTTTCCACATCCCTGGGTACTCTTTTAAGGATGCTGAAAACATTCATGCTTTCTCCTCTCATCAAACCGAGCATCGTTTTGTGGATAACACATTTGCTCTGTGTTTACAGGAACAAGCAAGACAAATAAAACGAGCAGTCGGAGAAGTGAGGATAGCGCTGAAGCTCTCCTTCTGTCAGGATGCAAGTTATCAACACGCTTCATGCTCCACGCCAACCCCACTGGGATCCCCTGAGTCCTTGGGAAATGCCGCCAGTTTGCGAAAGGCACAGAAGTTGTTTTTCCACTACAGAAGTGAAACCACAACTCTTTTTTTTTTTTAAGCATTTATGTGCTCCTTAAAGGCACTGCCACAAGGCTGTCCCAGTTGGGAAACACAAACACCGCAAGCAGGCTCCTGCAGTGAGACCCAGCACAGATGAACAATGAGACACTTCACAACTGAAAAAAATAACCTAGCAGGAACTTTAAAAAGATGGATAAATAAGGTGTTGAACAACCAAACCTTTTATATGTAACTACTGCCTCGTGGATAACTGCTTAAAAGAACAAAAGCCAGTGATCTAAATATAAACTGTAATTACCCACCAGAGCCTCCCAAACTGCTCCTTGCAGCTTTGTGTTGAACCATGAGCCCATGGAAACCTCCCTGCCCTTTGCTCGGCCACTGACCCCGGCTCCTGTGTCCCCTCCCCTGCTGTCCCTTGCCATGTTGAACTCATCTCTCATTCCTCCTCAGTAAACACAGTAACTGGATGATCATAGTTGACATTCCGCATTAACTTATTATTAGGCGACCCTGACACTCGACCTCACATTTTCTCAGTTTATATTCCCAACAATTCTAAATTGAAATATCAAGGGCGATAGGAACTTTTTATCTGCCATCCTGGAAGTGGCAATGGGAAAGAAGGCAGGATTGTATGTGACATCCTCAGTTACAGCCTGTGTGATACTATAACTCAGGAAAGTGGAAGTGGGCTTTTTTACCCCTTCCTTCCTCAAAATACATAACATCGTGCAAGTCTGATTATGCAGAAAACAGTAACTTTGCCCCCCCTTCATCAAAGCCTCAGAGAACTTGCCTGCTGAGTAGCTGAAAGATGGAGAAGTCATGCAACAAATTTTATGAAACTAAAACATCTTATGCAACCTCCCAAAGCCTATCTGCCCTAAAGAATGGGCAAAGCTTTCTAAATTAACTAGTTCAGCTGACACAAGACACTCACCCTGCCCTGCCTCTTCTCAAAATGAGTCACTGATGTGGCCAACCCAGGAGTGGGAAAAAGGAAAATCTGTTAAAAAAATGACCCTCCCAGGACACAAGAGAACCTGCTGGCTAAAGGTGTAGCCTGCTGTAAGCACCAAGGATAAAAGAAATCACCTCGTTATTCAAAGCCAAGCTCGCACCAGGGCCAGTGTCAAAATATAGTGGAATCTAAGGAAGCAATTAAACTTACTAAGCTTTGGTTTTCTTGACACCCAGAATTACTTGAAACTGTACTACAGCAACATGGCTTGTGACCCAATACAGTTTGGAGACAACAAATTGAAGGGAAACACCTAAAATGAAAGTGCAATGTATAGTGAATGATATATTTGCTAATAGAAGCAGCACCTGCTAACTGGAGTAGCCCAACCAGTAACTGGTTTTTTGCTCAAAAACAGGCAATATTCCAAACTAAGTCAACGACAAAAAAAAAAAAAAAAAAAAATTAAGAAGATACTCACCAGCAAGCGTATAATCCATATCAAAACCAAAGCACTTTATCTTCTCCATGGCTAAACTTCTGTTTACAAAGACCCTGTAAAAAGAGAAGAAATAAAGCTGTAGGTATGAGCATACTCAAAATAATCATGTTTTAAAACAAAGACATTGTGCCAGCTGTCAGGCTGCCTGGCTCTCTTAGGTCGAAATCAGAAAATATACCTGAAAGCAGAGGCATGTTTCATTTTTTGCCAGGAGTTCTCCTGAAGCAAAGCCATGACTTTGGAGGGTTATTCTCATTATTGGTATACTGTCTGAAGACATACACGCATGCATGCACACACACACACACACGGCTTTGCATGTGACCTGCAAAAATTCCTAAGAATAGAAGTGCAAAATCTCCTGAAGCAGATTTCAGAGCTCAAGGAAGAGGAAAATGGAAGCAGCGGGTAGGATGCAATACAATTTGCTTGATTAAAACAAATTATTACAAAGAGGTAACGCGGAAAGGAAAAGAAAATAACATTTCTGGGAATAAATGCTCGTAGCATTTGAGCCCTCTCTGGAACTGTATCTGGAAATTCAAAACAAACCTAAATAGATCTGTTTCCACATTTACACCGCCGGTGTTAGAAGCATTTAATAAAGCTCTGGAAAACAGCAACTGAGATAAAGTTTCATCCACAAGAATAGATCATTTCTGTTTTGAAAATTTTTAACTCACCTGCAACTCCTGGACAAAACTGCTATTTTTTAAATTCTACTTCTACCATTAATGCTTATTACAATGAGAATCTAAGCTGAATACTTCCAGGCCCTTTTTGATGACAACTTTTTAATATACTATATTCAATTTAGTTCAAGTAAATAACACTGTGAAGAAATAGGTCAGAGAATACAACGAAAGCTTTTCTTGCTTCGTGTTCCAACTACTAGAGGAACTAAGCTGCTTATGTTTCCCCAGAACTTTAAACCATACAGCAAATCTGTAATTCAACAGGACTTCTCTCCACCGTCTGTCTTATCTGAACGTTAAGAACAAGGGCAGCTAGAACTCAGCTGCGGGATGGAAGCTGAGCTTCTCAACACTGATCTCAGACAGAAATCCCACATACTGCTCCAGCTGTGATGCCAAGACCTAATTCTCCTGTAGGAGAACAGCCCCAGAGCCTTCACCTGTACTCTGATTGCAGTAAGGAAATATTTGGAGAATTTTCACAAAGTGCATTGCCCTCAGCAGAGTAACTATCCTCTGGAGGACTGAGATCGGCAGCGCTGCCGCGCGGGAGGAGCGGCGCAGGGGCAGCAGCAAGAGAGCAACGGGGAACAGCAAGTGCAAAACCAGGCACTCCTACGTTCTGAAAAGCTGGAAGAAACCCCCAGGAGATTCTCCTCCGCACGCATGCTGTGGGCAGGTGGCCGGCATAACGTGTGCCGCTTCGCTGCCCCTGTCAATCCGCCGCAGCTCGGGTTTTAACAGCAAACTGCTAACAGCAAGCCCTCACGCTTCTATGCCGAGTCGCCTTACCTCATCTCTCACCGATGTGCTCCTTGTTTAGCTCACAGCAGCCTGATTCATCTACTCGTCTGAATCATATTACACAATTCCTTTAAAGCTTCCCGAGTACCGATGCAGTTTTCCTTGGATCTGATTTGGCTTCAGAAGATCATTATGGCTGAGGCAAGCCTTAAAGTACTGTATATCTCCTTGGACAGTGTTCTAGAGAACACATCTGCGGCTAATTTAACCAGTCACTGGATATTGTTGTTGTTCCACACAAATCCACTTGGAATACAGTTTCTCTGGCAATAGTATACTTTCCCCCTAACCTTGCACACTCTCTCTGGGAGTCACAGTTTCCTGGCAAAGAGCCTGCCTTTGACAATGGGGCTTGTCACTAAAGGGGCCTCAGAGGTTCTAGATGACGCTCTTTTCTGATAGATTTATGCATTACCTAAACAAGACAAAGCAATGGGGGAAAGAAAAGAAAAAAAACCCCAAATCTGAAAAAAAAAGGGTAAAGAAACGCCTTTTGGAAATATGAGATGGGATCATAAATCACTAAAATTCACTCCTGAAATAGCTGGCTTTGGAGTAGGTGGAGCAAATTATCCGAATCTGCAGTTTGAATCTGTGTTTGCCCTTTAACATCAAAGATTGCTCTGATTTTCAAGAGGCCAACGCAAAATGCTATTTGGTACTAAACACAGCCTCCTACTTTGTATAATGCAGATGATTATGTTCTGTGGCTGCTGATGCCAGGAAGCATTATTTATTAGCTCATTCAAGCACACCAGTTCTGATCTCACGTCTGTGCCGCTTGTTTCTCAAAGGGAAGAGTTTTAGGAAGGAATAACGTACCTCCAGGAGACACTAATAATGTTTTTTGCCCAACCTGCGGAGCCCAATTTCTGCCCCAGCCTTTAGGCTGAGCCCCCAGAGCAGAGTTTTCCATCCTTTCAGAACTGCAAGCTTTGGGAACAGGCAAAAACCCAGCAGGACAGAGCTGAATGCGCTCCTAAAAAGGGTAATACGACAGCGGCTATGAAAGGCGAAAACAAGGGAGCTGTGACCCAAGAGATCCCTTCCAGCCCAGCCGGCCTATGTTTAGATGATGACGACACCAAACTGACCGAAAAACCGTGGAAAGATCTCTAAGCCTCTGACATTTTTTTCATCGCTTGCTTTCGGAGTATGTACAAGCTGAACCCCGACACTAAAAAAAGAGCAACCAAACAACAAACCAACCAGCTTGAGTTGATACTGAAGATCTGGAAAAGTTTACTGAAGGCAATGAAAGGAACAACCTCTATTAGTGTATTTCGGTTCCAAAACAAGTCTTATGACTAAAACATGAAAATTACTCTACCAGCCCCCTCTTGGGTAACAGCTGGTGAAGATCTCTCTTTCTCCATCATCTCGTAAATATTGCCTACGACCCAGAAACCCTACGTGGCAGGGTCTAATCACGCCCCAGCAGTGCCCAGAACCTGGCAGATTTCAAGGCATCCTACCAACTGGTTTGACGTGGTAATTACTTCACTTGCCAGTGCTGGAGTGAAACAGAGCAAATATTTAGGAAAAAAAAAGCTAAAGAAGGTTATTACACAACATGGTGAGGACAGGAAATGAGAACATTTTGATCGATTTAGACTTGGATATGCTTTGGCAAATTAAATGGTAGACTAAACAGTGGCAAAAAAACCCTAAAAATTAACCAATTTCACTTCTCTTGTGAAGGCTCTGCCAGATTTTATTTGGTAGGCACTCAGCACCTCAGCTTTAAATCCTGATAAAGGAAGACATACCCCATGCAGGCTGCCCCTCTAGACACAAGGGGCTAAGTAGATATTTACAAATATTTACTCCCAGAAGCTGACCATCTTAATTGAGGGGTTTTACTCAAAGTAGTAAATATCTGCAGTGTCCCAGAAACTAAAGATAAAAGTCGAGATTAAATCACCATGACAGTTTCTGGGAAGAGCCAGGTGCTTCTCAGAAGCTGCAGACTTAGCCCATTTTGAAGCTGTGCTTAGATCCTAATCGAGGGTACACTCAGCCTGATTCCAAGAACACCGGTGAAATGTGTCTGTTGGCTACAAGAATACAGCATCTCCCCAGAAGACATGGCATAGAGCAACGACACAAGTTGCTTTTCATGATTAAAAGCAAAACCTATGAACCCTGATCACCTGAGAGAAAAGATCCTACAGTCTCTACAAAAGATAAGATGACAAGTTTTTAACAGCTTGTTTAGGTAAATAAAAATTAAAGAAGCTTCCACATTACAAACAGTCAACACAGTCAGAATAAGAGAAAAAAAATCACCCAACACTTTTAGGCAAGGAAGTTTTAAGCTAGAATGATTTTTCCACTTGTCATAATCAGTAAAAATCACCACTTTCCCTTCCCTTGATTTTGTTCTTTTTTCCACTCAGAAAATAATCATTTTAAGCAGGAGCACTGGAGTTAAAAATTAAACTGATCTCAAAAGTGAATAGCACTGGGCAGTGAGACAAACCAAACCACAGGCATCACAGCAGAACTCCCTCCTGGAGTTGGCGTTGCCTAAACCCAGCTCCCCAGCTCCACACCTGCCTGCAACCAGAGCATCTCCTAAAATAGGACATTGCCTTTCTCCCTCCTCCATCTTTCCTTCCTGGTGAAAAACCAAGCTTTATATTTCTGCTTGGAGGAAGCAGAGTTGTTGGAGCAGTCCAAGGTGAAGGACCTCATCCAGCCCCATCAGCTCCCTGAGCCAGCACAGGGCACAGCCTGGACTGGGGGTTTCTCAGCCAGGCACAGATCCACACCTTCAGAAAAACAGACTCGAGGAGCTGTTTAAGGGAAACCGTGCAACACATCTCCTCCCTCATGAGCTCTTCCTCAAAGATTAAACCCTGCAGCCTGGCCACAGCAGAAGGCTCTCAGTGATGACAGTATTTATTTTCTTTCTGAGCTCCATGAATTGTGCTGGATAAGAGGAAAATGTGTTGTATCCCAAGGAAGAAGGAACTGCTGAGCACGCATAAAGAGAATCACCCAGCCCTGATATCCTCAACTCTACAATTCACAGTCCTTTTTATTTTTGCAAGAGAACTGATCTTGGTTTTGTTACTGTTCTTGTCAATCAATTCCGAGCCAGGAACCTAAATCCCAGCTCTTCTCGAGTAACGCAGGACAGGAGCGAATGCAGAGAGGGAGAAATGTTTTCGGTTTATTTGTGCAAAATCCCCAAAGCATTCTGTGCCCTGAGTAAAATGCATAACATTACTGTAACGTGACTGACAAAATAAACAAAATGCACAGAATTATACAACTGAGGAGGAACTTGGCACAGGACTCACAATTGCTCAGAGAGAGAAAATTAACGTGAACAATGCCAGGCGAGGTTTCTGGAACCGAGCACTTTTATAACGATTTTCCAAGTGTGTCCAGAAATACCTTGCAGCAAGAAGCATTCTTTGTCAGGACAGTATATGTTTCATCAGAAATTAAATAAACACAAGAAAACCTTGCAACAGTGCTGAGCAGAACAGCAAACACAGCAGCAGCTGGCTAAGCATGACCTACATGTGAGTTTAAAAAAGACTCTGGTGGACAGTTGGGTTCAAGCCAGCCACAAAACAGGGACTAATTAGCCATAAGGCTCAGATTCCTGCTTCCTCAAAGTTTAGGCAGTTTGGTTAATCTTCACTTTATGGACAACTTCCATGTTTCCATAAGAAATAAGAGGGAACTAAGTGGATTCGTTTTTAATAGCCTCCCATGGCCAAGTTCTCCACGTGCTAGTAATGAAAAAAAAATTCCCACTATTGATGACAAGTGGATGTTCTCAGTATAATTTGCCAGTCCCCAGGTGATGTGTGGATGGGGGAGACGTCTCACTACATGACATTATACTTCTGGTGACAGGTGACTTCCACCAAGAGCAGTGAACTCAGATGAAACCCTCAGTGACCTCACACAAATCATAGAATCATAGAATGGTTAGAGTTGGAAGGGTCCTTAAAGATCATCAAGTTCCAACCCCCCTGCCATGGGCAGGGACAACACCTCTCCCTAGAGCAGGTTGCTCAAATCACCTGAGCAACCTTAAGACCATCCCAACATATATCAAAATGTCTTGTCTTTAGGTGCTGGATGCTTTGGCACCTGTCTTAGAGGGGATAAGAAATAAACTGGTTTAATCTACTAAAACCAAGTAATCATTCTTTTGCTGAATTGTGCTTCTTTAAGCAGGAAATGACTGTTATTATTGACCACAGCACTTTGATAATTTTTTTTTACAATGTTAGATTTTAAGAGTTCCATTTTATTTCTTCTTCAGCTGAAGAGGAATATTCTGGCAGGTCAGTATGTTTGTAATCATATTCAGAGAATGTTTGGGCTCCAGATGACTTTAGGCAGATGAAACACTGTTGGATAGGGGAGACAGAAGAAAGGCATCAAAATTTCCTGGCCACTTCTAGGAACACTTCCAACACAGTGTCCTGCAATTTCACAACCATCCCTGCACAATTATGGTGACAAAAATCTGGAAAATCAGGTTATGACTGGAAATTAAAAGTCCAATGAGGTTGTATCCAGAAACACGACTGTGAGCACTTCCCTCTGAAATTCGGCAGGAATCAGATGGAAGGAGATAGCCTTGGCCATTTCTGTTTCCATTGTTTGGGTTTTCTACCCAGGCAACAGCAAAGTGCCAAGCAGCTCACATATGGATTCCATCCCAAAATAACACCCGTCTGCTCTGCGAAACCATTAAAGCTAGGGATCATGGGACATTTTTAATGTAATTTCTTTATTATTAATTTGGCAAGTGTTCTGCTTTCTCATAAGCTCGCCCATTCTGCCGCCTTAACACTCTCTCTCCAACGTCCAAAGGACTAAAGCAAAACAAATACAGGGAGCCACACGCTGCCCTCCACTACACACACGCCACCCACGAGTCCAGGGAGGCTGCAGAGAGACACATGAGGACAGACCATAGCCAGCAGCACCCACAGAGCCACCTCAGTCACAGTTCCATGGAAATACCACACGTCGCCTACCCAACCGGGGCTGATGAAAAGAGTGTTCAGACTGATAGGACACTTTTTTCTCATTTCTCACCTCAATAAACTCATCATTTTAAAGAGACTTTATATATAGCTACCCAAATAAACAAACAGTTTCAAGCCTCATAGTCCGGTTTATATAACATTTCCACCTGTTCACAATCACTGATGATCCAGAATCAATAAAGCAAAGAAACAAGATTAGCGGTGAATAGCTCAGACTTCATAAATTTCAACAAACACATTAAGTCTACAAATCAAAACAACTGATTGGTAATCATTTTACTTTGTCATTATTAAATTATATACAATTTTTTTAGCAGGATCTCAGCATACATTAACAGCTTAAACCACCTAACTCATGTTACCCCCGTTAGATGCCTTGAAAGCAAATTTGAGGACAAAATGGAAAGCACAAGACTACGAAGCAACTTACTCAATACTTTATGAGCAGTTAATGGGGTGATTAGGATTAGGAATCACGACGCCACATTCCTATTGCTAGCCAGTAAACAACAGAGCAAGAAAACATCAACAGAAACCCCATGTTCAGGATGAGAAGTCTCAAATTACTCTGATGCAAAATAGTAAAAGCATCCCAAAATCTGTATTTTTAACAAAAAGGCTACCTTCAGCCATACTGCCCCGTTAAGCCAAAACCACGGAATAAAAGTAAATGCAAATACCTGTTTCCTGGATCTTGGTAACTGTCAGTTACAAGAGTGGATGGAACACCAACTTTTTCCATTATTTGCTTTAACTAGATGTGCTTGCTATTTAAACCCTAAAGAGCTATGTGAGATAATCCAGAGGGTGCCTAGAAGTACTCACTCCAAGTTAAAAAATAGACACTAGGGCAATTTGGTGGCTCCGAGTCAACCTAGTTCTTGCCTAATTACAATCACGTTAAATGACAGTGCTCCTCCAGAACAAATGACCTAGTGATTATCCTCTACCCGGAAAAGTCAACAAGCAACGCATGAGGGAGGTGGCCTCACAACCCCACACACTAAGAAAAAGCCACCTAACAGCTACACATCCATTTTATTTCTGAATTAAAACCTACGTGGCCAATAGCAGAGCAATGCAGTATCCTCTTACCAGTGACCTCTGCTAGAGAATGAATAACATCTCGCTTGTATATTAATTCATCTTTAGACCTCACCTCCAACAGGCGCCAACAACGTTGTATAACGAGGTTGTGGCTGATGGTAACACTAGCTAACCCAAAGTCTTCCTTAAAGTCATCAGAAATACTCTGAAGATAAAACCCCACCTCTTCTCCTCCCCTACAGATTTTTCCTAATGCTTGATGTCACTTTTAGGGCCCTCAAATGCTTCACCACAAGTTGATACTCTCCAGCTTTGCTTACCTCTTCAATAAGCCCCATACTGTAATATTTTAAGCAGTTACACAAACCCAACCAAACAGCAAGCAAAAACTTTGGGAGGAAGACAGCCACAGGGGAAAAACAGCTATAAATATTTGAACATTCTTGCCTATGGCATTCAGACATGATTATGATATAGTCATTATACTCTGAGTCAGTATGCATTACACCAGTTAAACCAGTCTCAACTGGGATTTCTGCCAAGAATGTTATATGATGAACATCCATCCGTCAAGCACGATGCAATGAGAAGTGCAACACCTGAAAAAACACATTCTTACTATGAACAACTACAGTAAAACATGACTATTAGAGTGGCATCTTCAGAGGTAATTTTTTAGAAAGTTTTTTAAAAGCTTCCTGCCCATGAGAACATTATTTTTATTTTTAAGGCACATTATTTTGCTTGGATTGGAAGCTTTTCCCCTTATTTTACTCTGCTTCAACAGTTAGAATTCAATTTCTAATCTGGCATAGCTCATTAGAACCAGAAAACTAAATCAATTGGTCCAGGAATTTCCACTGATATTTAAGTAAACATGAAGTAAACAATCAGTGAAACACGTTTTTAAAATTTCACACTTTAGAAAACCAAGCATTATTAGCAGCATTTAGAAGATCCCAGTGAATGGGTTGAGGCCCAACTGGGCTTCTGACACTGGTATCAAAAGCTGACCCCAGTTATGCTCATCTGCAAATGTGGCCAAGCTCCTCCAGCCTCCAGATTGGGCCCATAAAGTCACTGGGACCAGCTTTAGGGTAAAAAAATGCAATAGTTTTAAATTCAGTGTTCTTCTTCATTGATTCTGTTTCTAAGTCACTTTAGATTCATGGTGTCAAGCTTTTTTTTCGCTAGAGTAAGAGAAAAAGAGAGAAAAAAGAGAGACCCTGAAAGAAAGAAAAGAATCTTGACAATTAATTCCTTGTCTTTTATCTCCCTGTTTTTCATAAAATTGACAGTGCTTCAGCAATATCCCAAGAGTTAGAAGCTCACTGGATCTCAATGAAACAAATTTCCACCCTAGAACTGATGGCTATGACCAGCACACATATTCTACACCTGAACAATTATTACAATACAAAACAATATAAAAATATAAAATACTAAACAATATGAAGCAACAAGGGGAAATAACTTCAGTCTTACAATATCATATTAAGCCTGTGCTTATCTTTTAAGTACCGTCACATCTGTTAACACAAAGATCACAAAAACCACCAGAAATAGAAATCTGACAAGGCTACCTCTGGAATGAAGTTGTTTCAGATTCTTACAATACTGGATTATCAAAATAACTCCCATGAAACTGGTACACCAAAGCCATTAATAGCACAGATTTATACTACAATCTTGGCATCAAGTTCTCTCATTCTCTCCTGCTCCCTCCCTCTCTCTCATTCCTTCTCTCTCTCTCTTTTTAAGACAGCATAGTAATTCCAAAACAAAAATGTGCCTCTCCTTCATATATTTCCAATGATGTGCTTTCCATGAAAATCCTAAGTGCCAGCAACATTTCTGTTAAATATGTTTTGAATAAGACACTTCTAGATTCTAAAAATGGGTACTTAAACTGTACCACAGACTATTTTCAGCCTAGCAGATCCCAGCTCCAAGTGGAAACCCTCCTTTATATGAGTGCACTCTCATCTTCCATAAGGAAATTCTTTCTGAAAGTAAAGATTTCTTACATGTGTAAGGGTAAACATGACAAGGACTTGAATGTGTGAGCTCTTAAGGACAAGTACTGCTTCCTTTTGATTTTGTACACCACTTAGCAGACTGTCAGCACCTAACCATAACGCATGTTGAGGAAATATTTAGAGAAAGAATAAGTGGACTGTACTTCTACTTCATTTCCATCAGTCTAAATCAGGAGTAGCACAACTAAAAGTCACAGGTAGAATTGTAACACGAAGGTAAACCTGTCAATGACTTCAACAAGGTGAAGATTCTTTGCCAGGGAATGGTACAAAATCCCTCTCTTTTATGTGCTATATATAGTTACATTCATTAGATGCTTCCAGATCTGACAAACCAGCTGGCACAGAGAGATTCAAATAATGCCACCACTTCAGACGTGTGCCCAAACATATTCACGGGCAATTGGAAAGCTGCAGAAACACAGCAGAGGATCCATTCCTTAGCTTTAGATGTTGAAACCTGCACAACCTGGTCTATCATATGATGCTAAGGCGTTTTTCTGTAATTAGATTCCATTTGAAGAATCAAAATACATCTAACACTTCCAAAACACTTCCTCAGAAATACCAACGTATGTGAATCACAAACACAACATGGCATTTAAGCACACGGTTGGGAAACTTGACTTCTTTTTCTGTTCCTGTATCAGGCACACATCTCCCCAGTTCCTCTTGATCATACTCTGCTCATCACGCTGCATGACTTCTCAAATTAAAAAAGCTAAACTCTGAAAACACACCTCCCACAAACCAAATACTGACAATTATTAGATGCTGCTGCTTTTAACTCTGTAACAGCCCAGACATCTGATACGGATACAGACTGCATCCATCTTCTATGGTCTACGCCTGGAACCTCGGGAGCTGTGGGCTAAATTCTTGGCTGAACCAAACTTCCAACGTGATCTCGTGAAAACAATCTACTGTCTGTACTATGATTCCCAAACTGTAAAATGAGAATGATAACATTTTTTTTTATTCCTTACTCTATCTTGTTTATTCAGACTGTAATTGTTTTACAGTAAAGATGCTTTTAGGCACACCTACCACAGACAAGGAGGCTGAGACCTTGTCTAGTGCTTCCACATGCTGCTGTGTGTGTATTGTGTAATTAACCATGCTAAATAGAATTCTCAAATGCTTAATTTCTGCTCCCATTTGATTTCCTCCTTATTCATATTCGTGTATTCCAGTGACTATGGCTACAGTCTCCCAGTGAGCACTGCAACAATTAACACTTCTGCCGCTGAGTATTCCTTGGTTTAGAAGCTTCTATCCCAAAATCTAACTTTGATTAACCTTTCAACTGCATTAAGAGAGCAAACCCTCACTCGCTCTACTACATGCATCTCAATTCTACTGTTTGTAAACTCCTGCAGGCCAACACTGTGCTATCTTCTAAGTTCTCTTCTAACTAACACCTCTGCAAGGAAGGTGAGAATGATCTTTCTGGTTTACCAACAAGCAAAAAAAACCCAAGAAATGCAGGTTTATGCTTAGTTTCTCAGTTTCAACAGTTTAGTTGTGGGGCTACAAGAACAACTTACCGGTGATAGGCTTCCCGGCGGTACTTTTTCAGAGCATGCCCATCCATGTTTGCAGGGAGATCTGCCGCATTCTGGAGTCGGTCGCTCCATGAGGTTGTCATCTTCAAATGCTTATTAATTTCTGGAAAAGGTACAAGAGGAAAGCTTGCTTAAGTTCAAGGTTTGTTTCATCAGAAAGTAATCTGTTTCCTGGTACGAAGAGCTGCAACGCCACTCAGGAAGTTTTGCAAAGTACCCGGGTGTAAAGATCTGAGTTTGCAGGTCAAGCAAGATGCTCTCCTCTGAGATGTTTGATGAGATAGGGAGTCAAAACCGAGTGCTGAGAAGGCTCTTCCATAAGGCTGGAACTGTGAAGACTTTCCTCTCCATTTTGGTGGAAATGCCTTTAGAAATAGTTTTCATTCCTGAAAGGGGGTATTTTTCACCTTCGAGTTACTAACATGCACTAGCTCTAAGTGATAGAAAATCTATCCTTTATACATTAGATAAATTAGGGAGGGCAAACCCCGGTGGGATTAACCTTGCTGCTTTCATTACACAGTAAAAAAAACCTTGCTTTGTTTCTCATTTGATCTCTAAGCAGGGACAAAGCTTCAAACTGATGCTAAATTAGCAGAAACAATTGGAAGGGTAGCAGAAAGGTGATCTTTTGTCCTCTGCAGGTCAGGCACATTCAGACAGAGCAAGATCTCACAAAACCTGCAACGCCAGCAATGCAACTGTTCACCAGTAGATCTTCACAAACATCTGCACCCCCTCACAAGTACTGGTTGTCAAAAACCAAACCACCAGACAGTCCTTCTCACCCTGCAGTGAGAAAACAGTGGTACCCTTTCCCAAGTGTGTTATCAGCATACTGGGACAAATCCTGCTGGCCCCCTTCTCCAGCCAGACACATGTCCTGCTACATCCCTGGCACCAGGGTGAGATGATGAAGCAGCACCACAGTGGGTGGGTTCAGGTCACCAGTCCAAGTCCTCACCATTCCAAACTAACTGGCCAAAGGCAAGCAAAATTTGGGTAGCTTGCCACTGGTCAGCAGGTTGAGCCCAGCTCAACCTACCAGAAAATTGTCATTAGAGCTGGTGTGAAAAATGGGGTGGGAGATGCATCCCATGTTTATACTGAATTAGGTATAACATGAAACCATCCTTGTGTAACCCACACAACTGGACCACAGGGTTTGGCTTCTTTGCTCTTCCTTAAAAGAAACAAAACCACACACAAGCTACATGGGCAAAATGATACAGCAACCATTTCCAGACACCTTTAAAATACAACTGCCCTCATTTTACAGAAGAGAAACTAAATTATTTCAGCAAGCTAGAGAGTAGAGTAATTGTCCAAGCCAGTGTTTTAAGTCACGGAGCTTTTGGTGGTCACACGCATGCTCACTCTCCCAGAGGAAATCTGTGTGATTTTTTAGTTTAATTTGATTAAAGAGCAACAGTTGCAATCATCACACCACTTGTTAGTTTATTTACCTACTAGTTGCTGGTCATAAAAATCAAACAGACGGCAAACAGCTTGTCTGTTAAAAATATGTTCCTCCCTCCCCCAGCATTCTCCGCTTGCCTCTCAGTTACTATAACCAAGGTTTACAAACGCATCTTCTCCTACATCCTAAAGGTCACCAAATTTAGGCCCTGGCAGGCAGCCCAAGGGACCGCATGCCAGAGTTGAGAGCTCTCTCCCCCCCAAAAATTCCCTGCCACACACCCAGGAGAGGAGGTCACCGCAGCCATTCCAGCCAGCCGCAACTTCCACAACAGGGCATGCAGGGAGAAGCAGCTTCTAAAATAGCCCAGGCTCCAGTCACCAAGGGCTTACAAGTAATTACCAGCTATTTAAGCCATGCCCAAAGGCAGATGGAAGGCAGCACAGGGCACAGAACTGAACAGCCCGCAAGCATCAACCCGTTCCACTTCAAAGGCAGGGCACAGCCTGCAGGAACGTTCCAAAGGGGCTGCAGCCGTCCTGGTGGAGCAGAGGGGCTCAGGAGAGGAGAGGTGGCCTGTGCCAGAAGGACAGACTCCAGGTCAGCAGAGACAGGCATCACGGCGAGAGATCTGGTACCACCCCGAGACTGCAAACTGCAGAAAGGGCTTGTGTCCCCGGAGGGTGGAAAATCATCTACCCCGTGGATATTCCAAGATGGTCCAGATCATCATCACCTTGGTCTTACCTGGAGCTATTTTAAAGCTACTAACCTAGAGCTACAGATTCAGATCCAAAAGACATACACATTTAAGGCCTCTAAAAGGCAAGTTAAATAGCTCTGAAAATGCTGTTGCATGGCTGGTCTTACGACTCTTAGACAGGTCTGGGTCCAAGTTTTCCAGCTGAAACAAGTCCAAATCCAAGCCTCCTGCCATTTAGAAGGGCTACGCTACTCTGCTTACCCAGCCAGACACATAGCAAGAGTCAAAAGATTTACACCCACAGCCAAAGCCAGAGACTTTCCATTCTGCCAGCCCCTTCTTCCCACTTGATCTGCTTCCCATCAGCACCACACCACATCAGAGATGCTGACACAAGTACCAGGACAGTACTGCCCCCAACAGTCATCCACGCCAGACATCTGGTTGTTCACCAATAGTATCCTACAAAATATCCTAAAATCCAGATGGCAGAAGAACTTTAGCAGATTACCCTTAATAGCATCCTTTCTAAAATGAGGAATCAGCGAAGCAGTTTGAGGTGTTATGTGATAAATTCTCCCCTAAAGTAGGAGAAACCAGACTGCATCATTCTGTTGTGCTGCGATTCAAAAAGCTGAGACCTGAGGAAACCACAAAAATCTGAGTTTCCATAATTGAGCAAGAAAGGCCTGAATTATTTTAATGTTCCAGCAGTTTTTTGCTGTAGCTGTGATGCAGAGGGTTCATAGGCAGGACAAGGTTTGTAGACAGAGGCAGTGTATCTTTTATTAGACTAACTGGCATGGCTGGAAAAAATAGACAAGCTCTTGGGTACACGAGCTTGTCCAAGTTTTCAAACTCTTATCAGCTGCTCTGATAAAAGATACTACCTCTACCTTCAGGCTCTGCCCTGATTTATTAATTAAAATCTTTCTTTTAATGTTCACACAGCACAAAATAGAAAAAAAAATCTCACACTGGAGTTCTGTATTACATGAACTCAAAGGCACTCTTACAGCTTAGCAGGTTGTGCTGGCACTGTGACAAGAGCTTCCCGCTCTGAAATAAAACAGTTACAGCTGACAAAAGACATTGTGATGGATGTAGATACTGTGATGGATGTTCCCCACCCAAAAGTCTTAAACAAAACGTCTCATAGACCTCAATGAAATTGTTCTGATGCTTTAAAGGTGTAAAAATCAGCCTACCTGCATGGGTAAGAGATATTGGATATGATCCCTGAATACAGATTCCTTCTTCCAAATAGAGAGGGAAAAATAAGACGGGCTGAATCACTCCATGCACTTGTAACCCACTGGAATAAACACCTAAGAGAGCAGGCAGCCAGCCAGGCAAGATTCTCAACTCCGAGCAACTGAAATACGATGCATCTTTCTTTAGTTACAGATCTATTTTTGAAATCAATAATCTGTAAATAGCTTCACGTAAAAATAGAAATCTTTACATAGATAGATAAAACATGTCAGAACAACTCCCCATAATTTATTGCAAATCTGCTCCTTACTAGTACAGTCTTAATTAACCATCTGATAGCATTTATGCTACAGGGTTAATTCTGAAAGAGTATTTAAAATCTCAGCTTCAAAGCTTCAATACAGAGCTACTATGAGGCACATATGCTTTGGTCCAAAAGAACCTGAGATTTTTAGCATACATTGTGAAATAAATCCATTTACTTCTTTTGTCAGGTTTGGGCTGACTTCAAGTATTACCCATAGTGTATTTTTTTCAAATATTCATATATATAAAGTAACATGTCCAGAAGCATTCCCCTTCAAGTTTTACAATTATTTTTCTTTTTCTACAAGTAAACAGTCAGGTATTTCTGCACCTGACAGTACTTGATATGTTCAAGTAAAATGCACTGCCTGAGTTTTTTTCCCAAGTTTAAGACTTTGGTGATGCAATGCCAAATCAGAGGAACACTAAAACGCAGAGATGAACAAAACAGCAGTGACAATCCCACTTTTTTCCAGGATATTCTCTGAGCTTATAGCAGAAAACAAAAGCATCAATAACCAATCCCAGAGTTGCAGCATGCTCATGCTAATTTGCCGTGCACAAC
Organism: Thinocorus orbignyianus; assembly: GCA_013400375.1. Lineage (NCBI taxonomy): Eukaryota > Metazoa > Chordata > Aves > Ciconiiformes > Thinocoridae > Thinocorus > Thinocorus orbignyianus. The sequence continues at coordinate 86,136 of VXBW01000926.1, forward strand.
ATCTGCCTCTTCACATTCTGCTTTGAGAATCCTTAATACCTTGTCAATACAACCCACACGTGTATGTGCGCAGCAGAAAGCAAACAAGGAGTAAAACCATTACACCTAACTTTGATACTTCAAAGCCTCACAGCTAGTCAGAGGCTGTGAATGTACAGACAAGTCTCGTGGTGACTTTGCCAAGCCCAGAGCGGCTCCTGGCTCCCCACTGCAACCCTGCTCCATTGCAGGTGGCTTTGTGGAGTCTCAGCCAGGGAGGAATAAACCACGCTAAAACCCTGAGAAAGGAAATAAAGAAGGGAAATTGGATTGAGGTTGGTTTGTTCAAAACTCTAATCAAGTTTGCGGTCCAGGTCACGGCACGGTCGCACGAAGAGGGAGGGGAAAAGCAGTTTTTTTCCGCAGCGGAGAGGACTGTCCATGTAAGGATGTCAAGAAAAGGGAGTGACTCACTTCCCAGGAGCGTCCCTCTCCCTCCACCAAGGGCAGAAATAGCTGGCATCTAGTTTAGGTTAGACACTTGGGTGAGCTACACTGAAATCACTGCTCACGCTCTGCTTGGGAAGAACAATGCAGAGAATGGGTGAGGGACTCATCAGTCCAAATTTTCATGTTCCTGATAACTCAGAACTGTTGTTCTGCAAATCCCTCTGCAAAGCCCTTCCACCCTCAAGCAGGTCAACACCCAACTTGGTGTCATCTGTGAACTCACTGAGGGTGCATTCCATCCCCTCATCCAGATCATTGATAAAGATACTAAAGAGAACCAGTCCCAATACCAAGCTCTGGGGGACACCACTCGTGACCAGCTGACAACTGGATTTAACTCCACGCACCATCACTCACTCCGGGCCCAGCCTCCAGCCAATTTTTAACCCAACGGAGAGTACTCCCACCCCAGCCATGGGCTTGGATCAGCTGCATACCATCAGTTACATTAGGTATATCTAGATAACATCTACAAATTCTCGAAGACTGAGAACTACCTGTACTTACACATGACACGAGGCCCAAAGCAGCAGCTTCTGACTCGCTCCAAGCTGCAGGGATTGCATGGATGCCCAACGACGCTCCGATCTTATTCTGAACTGCAGCCTTACACACCACCTCTGTTCCTTCACACAGTTCCTCTCCCCCACAGCTCTGGGATGACAACTCAAACCACTCTGCCATTTATTGCCAACACTTCTGCTTGATACCCATAGCAAATCATTTCTAAAAGGTGTTTTCAATTCGTGATGCTTTTGGAAAATTAGTATGTCCATGACCTGTGATCTCTGGCAACACTGGGAAGCCCACAGTTTCCAATTATAAGCAGTGAAGCTTGTAAATGATCTAAACCAGAAAACTGTTTTCTTTTCCCCTCTTTGTGACTGAAGTTAAGTTCTTCACCTGAAGAACTTCCACTTCTGGGTGGCTGCCCCTCTGACAGCAAAGCTTCGGGTTCACGACAGCAGGAAGGACAAAATATGCTCTTCCTATCTGAATATTAAATCACTTCCAAGAGACACTTCAAAGCATGCTCAAGATAATTAATACTTGGCTTTAAGCAGGATAGTTCTGTAGGCCCATTACAGGGTATTAAAGAGGTAGAGATCTGCTGGTTAAGAACCTGTTAAGGTTAACCATAGATGTGCATGGAGCTCACAGTTGATCTCCCTTGCAGGATGCAAAGACCCACCGGATCACATTAGATTGATAACACTCTCCTTGCCCCACAGATTGTTCTAACCCTCCCAGTTCCAAGCTTGCAACTGCTGATGCTGGCTCCGAGTCCTCCCACAGGAAAAGGGGCAGCTGTTTCTCTTGGGCACCAAGATGTGCTGACATCAGTGAAGCTGCCTCTTCCAAGAGTGTGCTTTTAGTGAAATTGGTAAAGCATTCCCAGTCACACATTTATTTGACTATGGTCTGACAGGTAGATGATGGTCACTCAAGGGTTATTTCTCAGTGGGTAAGGTATAAGAAAAGAGAATGCTACTCATGTGGCTTATTACAGGATTTGATTTAATTTCAGGTTGAGTTTTGTCATAAAACCACATTCTATATTAATGGCTAAATATCAAGTATGTTGTAAAATATATTTAACAAACCCCTGTTCATTTTACATAGATTTTTTTATCAGACTACTTCTACTGACAGCTATACCCACAGAGTCGCTGCACAGTGTCTAGAGTTCCAGTAATAATCCAGGATCCAAATGCATTAGACACATTAAAAAATACAGCCAGATCAATTTGGAGTTTCTTCAGGTGACCATCCATTTCTATCAAGGAGTCCTATTCATTCAGGAACTCCAAGGAGCACTAGTTATTTAAAATACTTTAAGCATTTTTTAATTATCATCAATTTTATGGATGGTTAGAAAGGAATTTGGAAAATTATGAAATCCACAGTGCAATTCCATGAGGAGCAAACCTCAAATCTGACCCTCTCTGAGTACAGTGAGATGATCCAGCCTCCTCATTTATCTGCGACCGAGTTTACTGCCTTGAAATGGGAACCACCAATTTTCCAGTGAGCTAATTAGCATATTCTCTAGCTTCCACATAGCTCATGCTTCTCATTGTTTTCTGCAGAATTACCATTTCAGTTACATCATTTCCAACATACTGTCTCTTGCATGAACAGTTTGTCAGAGGTAATGCTGGTTCTCCACTTCTCTAAGCCTAGTGTGCCCTGTGCTGTCCCACCACCAGAAAAAAAAGGAGGCTTATACATAAGGAATGTGAGACTTGATCTCAAAGAGCATGAGCTATGGAGAAGAATCAGCAAACGTGAGGTCTCAATGAAATGCTGCAACTGCAGGTCAAGTAAGATCCTTGGATGTACAAGGCTATCAAGCAGGACTCCCTGGGCCTCTGCCACTTCTACAAGCACTGCTGGAAAACTGTCTTCAGCCAGCTGTCCTCATTCAAGAGCGATACTGATTATATTGAGGAAGGAATAAAGGCTGTGAAAGAGAGTAAGGCTGGAGTGGAAGATTGCCAATTTAGAGAGAGCAGCTCTGCAGGTGATTCGAAAATAGTCTAGAAGTGTTTATGCACAGGAAAGCAGCGCGACTGTGGAGGGCTCTCAGTCTAGTGATGACAGTACTGGAGCTCATGACTGGAAATTAAATAAATCTACACAAAAAAATATTAACAAAGAGGACAGTTAGCTATAAACCAACAAATTTCTGAAGTAGTTTTTCCATAAGCAGAGGGCTCTAAATGAAAGGGAGGGGGTGTTGTCTAAATCAGCCTTTTTTCATAGACTCAAGAATTAATGTAGAAAAGTCCAACAGCCTCAGCTACACAGAGGGTCAGTCAAACTGAGTATCATGCCTCAGCTGACTCTTCCTCACTCTCTGTCTCTGGAGACATTCAAAACCCACCTGGACACGTTCCTGTGCAACCTGCTCTGGGTGGACCTCCTCTGGGAGGGGACTGGACTAGATGATCTCCAGAGGTCCCTTCCAACCCCGTATCATTCTGTGATTCTGTGAATAAGAGACTGAAGCACAGTCAAAATCGAAAAGAAACCTTCAGAAATAAGTTTCACCTGGAGAGAAGGTGAATAGACAAAGAAAAGGTCTTCTGAGCCAACACCAGCATGAACTGTGCACCCTAACAGCCCTGGGAAACTCAGTTCCTTGGGAAAAGGTCTTCAGCAGCCTGCAGCAACCTCTGCTGCGGAGGTTCCCAAACTGCTGGCCAACTGAGCGCCTGCCAATAGCAAGCATGGACCTGGCTAAGAAGATGTTGTTCTCACTGCTTTTCTTGTTTCCAGCTGTTAAATTCCAGTAAGAAAGATAATTCAAATATTTTACTCACACTGTTTTCCCGTAAGCAATTGCTCTGATTTCACAGGGTCTTGAAAGATTAAAAACTGGAATTTGATACCTCTGCTGTAATACAGTTCAACCTGAAGAAAATATTTAAGAGTTCCCATGTATTTGTTTTACCTGAAAATTGGGAGGTAAGCTCTGATGCAAGCTCCCACCACAACAAGAATGTAATATTTGACTGATATCTGCAAATGCTAATATAATTGCTAAGAAGATGAAGCATGACAGCGTGTGAGGTGAGGTACAGGTTAACAGAAACAGCACAAGAGGCAGAAATATCAGCATGGAAGTGAACACACTGAATTCTGCAAAGCAGAAAGGAAAGTTAAGATAAACTTTTTTGTTCCGACTCTGTCCTTTTACATCAGAACAATCTGAAGCATCTTTAGTGATAAATAATCTGGCTGGCAAGAATTGACAAATATAACCCATGGCTACTCAGTGTTGCTCCCCCTTCTCAAAGGAGACTGCTGCTCTCCTCTGTCCCCTTCAGCTTGTCACCTCAAAGGAACACTCTTGGTGCTCAAACCTCTGCGAGGCTTCTATTAAGCAGCTCAGGAGAGCTGAGCACCTCTGCGTGAGTTACAGTTCCCAAAGGGAGAGAACAAGACGAGACATGCCATCCCCGCAGAGAGAACTGGAAAGCCATCCTTCCACATACCGATTCCCAACCGAGGAACAACTGCCACTCTAACCTGCTATTAAGGATTATACAACAGTAGCTCTTTTGGCAGCACATCACGGTGTTTCAAAACAATGACGCTTTTCATGAGATTCCACTGTGTTTCAGGAAGCAAATACAGACTTAACGGGCCTTTCCAGAAGAGCAGTAGCAACCGCCGAAGTATTTGAGATGCACGGCTCCGATCCATAGCAGAGTCATTCTGAAAGCATGCAACTGGGTCAGCTTGGATAACACAAACAGCCAAAAGTTCTCTTTATCTTCTAAACACTGAAGGTGAGGGAGGACATTTTTATTGGCTTTCCTTACTGACTGTGCTTCCCGGTAACAAAACCCTCTTGTCTCTTTAGATCATGGTCCCACCTTCATTAATATTTTACAGAGAAAGCAAAGATATTGAAAGCTTATTCTGTTTTTTTTTTTTCTAATCTCTGAATCAGGCCGATTTCTTTAAAGACACTTGAACCCTCTTCCATACTGGATGGGCCCTCTCTACGTGTTTACAGGCTACACAAACAGATGTGACGGAATCAGCATCTGAAGTATCTCAAGCTGGAAACATGACTTCACATGTCCCTCCAGCCTTGGCTGAAAGAGGTCCCTGCTCAGCCCAGGTGCGGACAGCCAGCTGGCTGGTCAGCCTGAGTCCCAGGGCTCCGGCCACAGCACTTGCCAAGGGACGTGCTGCTGAGTAAAGAAGCTGGCATACTTGAACTGGGGAACACTGGCTCCTCCTTCATCAAAAAAAAAAGTTACTGAAAATAAACACTGAGATCAACAGCTGAAGACGATCCGGTAATTCTGAGAGTTGCTCTGTCAAAACCAATGAGAACATAGTTATTTTTTTTTATCCTGCTAAGTTTTCTTTCCCAGCACCATTCTCTTCTCCCACCTCCTTTAAGGAAAAAAGCTTAACAAGTGCTCATACACTAACTTGGCCTCTCCTCCTTTTTCCTTACCCACCAGTAACAGGCAGATCGTTGACAAATAAACCCATCTTTCAAAAGAAGAAGGATGAGCTGAGGATTATGGAACTAAGCCTGACAAAGAAGTTAAGCCTTAATACCCAGCAAGGCCACAGACTTCATTTGCAAAACTCAGCCAGTTTTCCAGTTGCTGTTTGTCCACAAAACACAAGATAAAATAACGATACTCCTCAGCGATCAAGGGCACTGTGAACATAAATACAGAGATCACTTAGTAAAGAGGATCTCTTTTCTCAGTTATCCTAACATACAGGGCTCCACATGAATATGAGTCTAGTAGAGACTTCATGGGCTTCCTACTTTTGTCCTTAATAATCGTAACCCGTCTCTCATCCAAGAAGCCTCCCCTGAGGCTGATCAAGCCTTTCACATAGGAACAGCAAGAGTCTTCCGCATCCAGGCTCAGCTCATCAAAACATTCCTGGGCTCTCACACTCCTGAAACGCTCAGAAAGGCCAGAAGTACAACTCCCCCCTTCTTTATGCTCCTCCTTGTTCAGTAACCACAGGTACCCCTCACCTGAACCACAGAGAAAGTTCCTTTCTCCCCAAACCAGAGGTTGGACGTGTGCTTATCACTCATCACGGAGAACAGAAAAGCACGTACCCAAAACCTTTCCTGCACTCTCTCCTTAGCAAGCAGTTCCACACAGCAGCTCCTGGCTGATGAGAAGCCAACACAGACCTACCAACCGAGCAAGCACAAAGATGAAAAATCAGGGAACATTCACATTCTGTAGGTGTCTGAAAGTGCTCTTACAGCATGAAGTACCCCTCCACACATGGAGCACAATTCACTCCTTTTCTGACCTGTTTTTTCAATCAGAAGCAAACATAGTAATTATAGTCTGCCTGATTACAAATGAAATTACAAGTCTGTCCTTAGGGCACAGTAGTGTCCTCACCTAGGTGTTACCAGCCCCCAAATCTCATTTAATCTTGGCAGATGTGTAGTGCCAAGGCACCACTGCAGGAAACTCTACAAGTAGATTAATTTTACTAATACTTTCTCTGCAGTATTCCCAGGATTTTCCAAAAGACTGCTAATTCATATAGCATTTCTTAGGCAACCTATGTAACATAATTCATCAGTAAAATAACTGAACATCTGTGACAAGGTTGAGCTTTTGCTAAGTCTCTGGCTTCTCTTTGATAACCTAACTGCCTCAGCTTTATCGAGTGATACCAAAGGCCTACTTTATACTGTTTTCCAACTGTCTCAACTTCTTTTCTTCGGAAACTGTCTACTACCCTGTCCAAGCAAAACACAAACCACCAAGTTCATTTGTGGAAAACATCCATCCACTGTCCCTGTAGCCCACCATTTTTAATAGGTTAAATCAGTCCTGCTGACACAGGAGCTTGTTCCCTGGCAGGAGCTGATGAGGACACACACAGTGCTCTGTCTGTACTTGCCTCAGCATACAGAGTGCTCAGAGGGAACACAGATGAAGTGACAGACCTACTCCCCATCAGCTGTGACCTGAAAGAAACCTGTCAGCCTGAAGGGTGAGAGAACATTAACGAACAACTAAGAAGGCATCGTCAGCAGGTCCCCGTTACCCCAAAATCAGCGCCAAGAGTTCCTGACATTGAACCTTCTCTCTGGCTGGGACCTCTCTCTTCGGGGAGCCTCAAGTATCTCGTCAGTGTTTACTCGAAGAGTCATTCAACAGCACAGTCCTGTGCTTCAGCTGCGGATGAGAGAACAGCTTGAACCTCCTGGGTTCTGAGACACCTTTAAAAATGCCTGTCCCAAGCAGAGTAGTATGATAGCCCTGATACACTGAACACTCCTTTTTTTCAGCATGTTACCTGACCTGCTGCACCTGATATAAAAAAAAGCTGACCAGGCGCCCAGCCAGCACAAAGCCACCCCTGCAGCCACAGAAATGCCTCCTAATTGCTTTCAAAACAGCAAAAAAGTTCCAGCCTGGCTCTGAGCGTCACAACACAAGAAGACAGTTCTCTACGTGTCCTAACCTTTCCAATATTTGCTCTTGACCCCACCAGCACACATCGATTTATGAGGACTGAAAGTGCTTTTTATTACTGTCTCTGTTAATACCTACTCGCTACATGTCTGCAAAAAAAAAAAAGAGTGGTAGATGAGTAAAACATTGTTAGTTTTTCATCATCTGTTCCCTCCTGACTGCTGAAGTTTAGCAAGCAAGGTTTTTTGGCCTTGGCTCATAAAACTGCCAGTGTAATATTGCAAGAGAGGTTATAATACATGTAAAAAAAGATTTTAAGAACCTACCTAACCTATTACCATGTGAACTAAAATTAGGAAAGGTTAGATTACAAGTGTGCTTTTAAAAAACTCTTAGAAAGGCCACGTTGTTATTTTCCTGGATCAGAAGTGACAAAAGTCCCCAGATATCTGAAGGCTACAGATCATCTCAGATCACAGCAAGTAAAGCTCTTTCCAATCTGTGTAAAACTTGCTCATAAAATATCACACACATCTACTGATGATTCCAGCACTGACATTTGTTAACATACTCTCTATAAAATCATTCCATTTCAACACCACTATCAGGAGGATACTAATGAACACCAGAACATTTGGGGGAGACGTTCTGCTCGGGATGTCTGCAGTCATCAAGTGGTTAATGGTACAGGAAGCTAATGCCTTCTAGAGGCCAAACTCATATAATTAACTACAAAAGACTTAGCAGAACATCATCTGGTATGCTTGTCCCTGCTTAGCAGTGATGCTTCCAGCATTTTGAAGAATAGAGAAGAGGGGGTTTGTGTGTACTTCCTTGAAGCACCCACAGCTTTAGGCAGCAAATGCTCATTTTTGTCATTTTTCCCCAGGAGAGCTCATTCCAGCCCTGCGTTTGATTACAGGTGAAATTTTGGTCTGCTGACCACTTCTCCCTTCAGATGGAACCTGTTCAAGTTTGTACTTCCCTTTAGGGCAACATTTTCTTTTCCTTCTTTGAATAAATGACAACAATGTGGAAATCCAGCATCCCAAAACACAGCAAGACTCAAACCAGGCACCGCCTTGCTGAACTGCCCTTCATCACTGGTGCACCCACTGACTGATGCTTGCAACACGAAGCGGAAAATGAAATCTGACTCCTGCCTCAGTTTCCAGACAGCAGAACTAACAGATGATTTACCAGTCTGGCTTGCTTCTACATTAAATTCCTCTTCCCAGCTTCACTCAGCCACTTGTATTCAATGATGGAAAAGCCACAGGAACTGAACTGGAAGAGCAGTTTCCAGGGTGAGCCTCCAGCTAACGGGTACTCAGAGCACCTGCAATTTATGTTGAACTCATCAAGGTTTTTTCTGACCTAAAAGCATACACAGAGAGTAACATCATGAAAGTGGAACTGAACAAGCAATGAAAAAGAAACAACTAAGCAGCCATGATGGGTATCTGTGCTTAAAAGGTGTGAGTGAATACTGCAGAGGATGTCAGAAATGACATGATTTAACGCTCGGGACCAAATCTTGCAGCCCTTTCTTGTGACTTCAAAGGACATGTATGTCTTTGCACAGTCTTGAAATTGAATTGCTTTGTAATATCCAAAAAAGTGGTTTGAAAAGATCAGAAAGAAACATTCAAAATACCTTTGCAAATACGTTCAGCTCCTCTTTTTTCGAGGGGCGGGGGGAAGTATCTCAGATGGAGAAAGTATAGGAAATCAACATCTAAAAAGATTGCTTCTTTTTAATTGCAACTAGTTCTACTTATTGACTTCTAAAATTACCTAAGCAGCCTGATGTTTACTAGCACTTACTCATAGATGTTATTACTGGTAATTGCTGTTATGACTATAAAGCACTGGCATAAATCTCACTCAGCACCTCTTCGGGTTTCTGTGGGCAGAACATTCACATGCTCTTCTCTGACCCCATGTTCCTAATTATTCACCATATGTGCCCATGTGCAACTCATCACCAACTCAACCAACCCAAACACCAGCTGAATTCAGCTGGTCTAGAAATTTTAGTATACGTTATTCTAAACCACCAGTTTTATGTCTTTTGAATTTACTTTCCTTCCTAGGTTATTTTAGAAGCCGATTAGGAAGTTTCTCTTGTTATGTGCCATGGCCAGACGGACTACATTCGATGCAAATGCCAAGGAGGTGCACAGTCCAAGTAGGAAAATACAAGTTGATTCCCACCCACAGCTACCATTCTCCAAAAGAGATAAGGAATACTGATTTTAGCAGCAAACACAGCCTGTAACAGCTAAACGTTTCCTCCTGAACCCAGGGTACAAAACTGGAATGCAGCTGCTGCCAGGGTAAAGGCAGCAGCTCACACAAGAAAGGGGCAACCCACCCAGAAGGTCCCATAATCCAGATCTGGCCACCGTAACTGCCAAAGCTGGACCACCCCAGTCGGAAAGTATTTTGGTGAAGTGCACCTTCCTGGAGGGTTCAGCGAGAATTTGCTTCCTGAAAATCTAGCAAGAACATATCTGAAGTGTTTTATGTATTATGCCAACGTTAACAGGGAGAAGTACAAGGCCTGGGTCAAAGCCAGCTAATCCAAAGGCCTGTTCTTAAATAAACAGTGGAAAACCACTCCACTTCAGAGCTTTCTGCAGAAACCCGCACAGGAAATCTCTGTTTTGCCCTTTCCTCTGAACCAATTGTGCCAAGTAAGGTTAAATGATAAACTTGTAGCAAGCACATACACAAAATAGTAAGCCTTTGTTTGAAAATATCTGGAAGGCAGCTGGGAGCTCTGACTGCTCTATAACTAAATTAAGCTAAATTTGGACCACGTAATGACTTCAAGGAACCTTCATTTTTAAATAAATCACCTGTGGTAAAAATAGACAGAAGGGTAATTTTGGAGACCAAAACTGTCTCCTCCCTATGAACAAGATGGGTACAACACAAGCACGTTGTTCACACACATCTGTTTCTACTAACTTACTTCACTTTGGAGCCACCTTCAAATCTCAAAAGAATCACATCTCCTTGGGCCTCCTCTTCTTTTTCCATCCACCTACAGAAGCTGTGCCCGCACAGCCTTTAATTTCAAAAAAGAAATCAACAGGTAGCTCACATCCCAGCATCATTTCCATAGGTGTCTAATTACTACAACTCCTGCTCTACACATTTAATGGACTCATACCTTTTCAGATTTTAAAGCGGTTTTAGCTGGTATGATGCACAGAGTAAGAACCCATTTGTTTTCTTGCTTACGTGTTAGAAGGCAGCATGCAGACCATCACAGTGGGGTTTCCAACCTCCCTGGTTTAGTCAGAACTTTATCTCTAATGAAACTACCAAAAAAGGGCTGGCTGTGCCGGTAAATCCCACAGCAGGGAAGATGATAAGCTAAGGTCACCAGTAAGCAACAAGTTTAGCCTCTACCATCCTGTACCAGACTTGAAAAGGTGACAGGACTGAGAGGGCTGGCACACACTCAGTCACTCCTCCTACCTTTGGGGACACAACTGCTCGGGAAGTAAGAGCAAATCTGCTTTTGACCTTACAGTAAGGTGCAGGCACCACTACACGTCCAGGTAGTAGCAACATCTGACACAGATCTCTGTGTGGTTTTTAAGGCTGAATTACTCAGGCTCCCTTTTTGACCTCATGCTGTCACATAAAAACTGTATTTCTCCCAATACAGCTTCATACAGACAGCTCTCCCAAGCCCCTTTTCAGCCCTGCAAACACATGCCTGAGACTTTCGTAGGCAGGTTTAGATCATCAATTGCTTACAGTGGCTACCTTAAAAACCTACGCAATTTTTTCCAGATGTTGCTTAAGGTCTATTTACTGTACATTAAGTTCTATTTATTGTCCATGCTGGATTCTCTCAGTGGTTAAGAAAGCAGACTCATGTTATACACACTCTCTATGCAGAGTACACAGTCCAAGGTTTTAGGAACTATTCCAGTTAAGGAGTCATAACGATTAAAAAGCAAAACACAGCTCACTGCTATGAGGATCATAACCATGATACATAATGATTTCTTCAGTAGCACAAACCAGACATTTTACAATAGGAAATATTGATATGAATGTGCACTTTGGAAATGCTCAAAGAATAAGATGTGCTTCAGCACAGAATAGCCAACTTTTGTAGAGTCAGATTGTGGCCATTTTCGAATACAATTTCAAATGGTCTTTGTGCTGCTGACACTATAAATAAAATTTAAAAAGTAGATGCAATATAGACAATAAATGAAGAATTCCCAGGCGCTGACTTGGTAAGATATCTCATCCCAAACACATCCCAAAGAGCGAGACAAGGCTTCCACTCCTGGGCACATTCTGTTCAGTTTTCCGTCCTATTATTCTCACTGCTAAAAGAGCCACAGCTGTTTTATATCAGGACACCCAGCGTTCGTGAGCCACCCCGAGGCAAGGACACGGCACAGAGCAGGCACCGTGAACTCATCCCAAGGTACATCACTGGGGCCGTCCCCTGCTGACGCACAGCGCTGTCCTCAGTTTCCCTGGGGACAGAGCTGAAGTGCCTTGCCCTCTGCACGGTTTACGCTGGATGGCATGAGGAGTATTTCTTATCCTGGGATGATTAGTTACTGAGGTGTTCTTTTAAAGGAGTGAAGACAAGGCATGGCCCTGCCAAACAGCAAGCCAGTTCCTATGACAACTTTCCACTACAGCCTGGCTGGAAACCATCAATCCACCTTCACCCAGGCCAAGCAGCTTCCAGGTGGTAACATCACTGTAGGTCATGGCAGACGTCTGTAGGATTTTCCCCAACGGCAGGATGCATGAACCACCCAGATCCTGCAGCACTCCCTAACACCAAATCCCTAAAAAAGAATACGTTCACTGAGTACGACCATAAATACTTCAAGGGTGTCAGGAGGATGGGGCCAGTCTTTTCAGTGGTGCTGAGTGACAGGACAAGAGGGAACGGGCACAAACCTGAACAGAAGAAGTTCCATCTCAACATGAGGAGGAACTTCTTCCCTGCGAGGGTGGCAGAGCCCTGGCAGAGGCTGCCCAGAGAGGTGGCAGAGTCTCCATCTCTGGAGACGTTCAAACCCCACCTGGACACGTTGCTGTGGGAACTGCTCTGGGTGGCCCTGCTTTGGCAGGGGTTGGACTAGATGATCTCCACAGGTCCCTTCCAACCCCACAGCACTCTGTGATTCTGTGACTGTGACTGTGTGACTGTTTTTGCCCAAGATTTGCAGGGCAGGGCTGCAGTCAGCCCCTCTCCCTGCGCCTCCTCACCAGTCGGTATCTGCTGCCTCGCTGGGATTCAAAGGTTGCAGCTCATCCCAGTTTGTCCTGGAGCACTGGCTCCGCAGCCAGCCCGGGGCCATCCCCAGATAACAGCTCAGGCTGCAAGCGAACCACCCATCTATCAGTTTTTAACCCAACCATTATTTTATTAAGCTGAACTGCAAATAATAGGTACGATGTGAGCAAACAAACCTATCTGCTTTTTCAGTAAGCATCAGTTAAACATTGCATTTTAATAGCTTGCTCCCCTTTTAATTTAGACGTAAATAACAATACACTTGTATATTTTTAAAGGAAATAAACACTGCTTTCAATGTTTTCCCAGCAAGCACAATACCACAGTGTTTACCAGTAAACACCACACTAAAGTTTGTGTTTTTTCAAAGACAAACATTCCTGTGGAAGTTGAAAAAATGTCTAGGATAAATATTTCTAGTGATTTTTCAGAAGGGTCTATTAACTTTCAATTCAAGCCATATTAGGAATCAAACATGACAAAGAGTAGCAATTCAAGGGGAGATTATTATCATTATAATTATTATTATTTAAAACGGCCTACAAACTGGAAATTTGCCTGGAAAACTTTTGGCTTGCATCCGACTTTTGCTAACGTATATCCTAGAAACAGCGTGTAACACTAATGCTACCAGTGCAAATATACTGACAGGCTGTTCATTTCAAACCTCAGCTGAAAAAGGTTCTCCCATTCTTACAATTTTTCTCCCCATTTATCTCTGCAATTGTACTTCATTCAATGGAGCATTTTAAATGCAGTTCGGCGGTGCGTTTTGCCATACAATTTGTCTGAATGACGTTATACAGAGTAAAGGTTGCATTGTACTATATAATGAAACTACGTCTATGCTTGAACAAACTCCAACTGCTGTTAATCAAACCAGCAAGCTCCTGAATGATCTCCTGGACTCCGGACTAATGGCAATAGATTATTTTAAATAGCAGTTCTACTCCAAAATATGCTTAGGTTGACAGGAGCTGACAAGGACTGTGACAAACTTTCCTTGGTTTGCAAGTAAAACACCAGGGTTTTTCCTCGCTGCCCGAACTCTAAATTCAGCAAGTGAACTGCAGATCAAAATGTAGTTTTGAGTCTTTTTCTGGTTTTCAATAAAACCACGTAGCACCTGAAAGGACCTGAAAATCTTCATATTTTCCTTTCATTCACTACTGACCAACAGGTATGTGGATCAATACAATATATTTCAATCAGCAACAAGACGTTATTCTAAATGGACACAGGGGACCATTTGGATAGGGAAGAGAGGGACACTTCTAAGGGACAACTCAGAAAGCATTTTGCAATCTTTGAGGTTTAAATGGTAAATCTTCCAAAGCTTAAAAAAAAAAAAAAAAAAAAATTCTTTTAAACCATAACTGATTATGTCTTAGGAAGAATGTTCTCAAGACCACGCCAGAGAGGATCCTCAGTATCCAGCTTGGCAGCCTTTAGACACACAAGCAAGGGAATAAACTTGAGGGTTTCATAATCCCAGCAGTTCCAGGAATTTTTAAAACTGCCTGTGCTACAAGAAACAACAGCACTGTCCTATTAAGTCAGCTAGTCTATCAGAAACCACTGTAGGTTTGCTTCCGCCACACATCTTGCAACATTATTTTTGGCGCAAAAGGAAGGATTAAAAAAAAAACCAAAAAACAAAAAAGAAAACACAAAACCAAAAAAAACCCACAGAAGCAAAATGTGAGCAAAGCAGTTTTCTGTTGAGCTTTTTTTGCCTGTTTCGGGGTGGTTTTTTTTTTTAAAATTTATTAGTTTGGTGCCTTGCTCCTGCCTTTAGGTTATCAGCTCAAGCCTCTTACAGCGGGATTGCCAAGAGCAACCAAAATCGAAGAGAGCAGTGACAATGAACCCTCGCCCTCATGCAAGGCTAGCCAAGGGGCTGTCTGTCCGGGGGAGGGGGGAACTGTCTGTCCGGGGGGAGATATCTGCCCGGGGGGCTCTCTGCTCAGAGGGGGACGTCTGTCAGAGGGGCTGTCTGTCCGAGGGGGATACCTGTCGGGGGGGAGACTGTCTGTCCAGAGGGGGTTACCTGTCCTGGGGGGCAGTCTATCCGGGGAGCTCTCTGTCCAGGGGAGGGGATGTCTGGCCGAGGGGGCTGTCTGTCCGGGGGCAGTGTATCCGGGGAGCGC
>VXBW01000926.1:109216-172487 GCA_013400375.1 Thinocorus orbignyianus
CCCCTCCTCCGGCCACAGCACCAGCCCCTCTGCCTTTGTGCAGTGCCCCTGCAGCACTGGGCATCCCTCCAGCCTTCCCCCCACCCTGGCATCTGGCCTCTCTGCCCCACACAACAGCTCCTGCCCCCCCAGGGTATTTCCTGCTGCCTCCACCCTCTATCCATGGGCAGAACCCCAGAGGACAGGTTCTGGGGGGAAAGGTAGGGATGCTCCCTCTGACCCTCCCTTCCCTCAGGGGACATCCCTGCACATGGCAGAGCTGTTTTGGGTCATGGCTCCATCCCTGCCCAGTCCCTTAAGAGTCAGCTCCAAAATTGCCCACACGTTCCCTGTGGTTGTGGGTAGTTCCTCGAAGCTGTCTGCCCAGGCTTGGCCCCTTGCCTTGTGGCTCTTGGCACCTGCACTGCAGACACTGGAGCTCTGCAATCGTTCAGGCTGAATTTCCAGTGAGATCCCAGCATCTCCTGTGTCTGTGGAGAGATTCAGGTGGGGCAGACACTGAGCACTCCATTTCTTCTTCCATTACTGCAGTATTACCACCTTTTCTTGCTACAGGGAAACCTTCCTGATTTATAACACAATAAAACCCGAGCCTGTTCTGTTACACGGCTATTAAATGATCCATGGTTTCTAAATCAAGCAATTTCCCTCTAAATACTGAACCAACTGCCCTATGTCGTACCTGAAGGACATCTTTATTTCCCAGGCAAGAAATGCCTAGTCATTTTGAAGGCCAGATTTTACCAGGCTCTCTAGAATTCGTGACTGTAGCTCTGAGCCACTTGCAATCTTCCCAAATAGCTGAGGTCTTCTTCAACAAATATCGTGGAAATAGGCAATATACAATATTTTCTGCAGCAAGTGAAAGGATTACACAGGGTAATCTACTTAAACAGTCGTGAGGCCATGTGAAAAGAGGGATTCTGGGAACAATCTATCAATTGTGGAAGAAAATAATAATAATAATGCAACTGGATTAAATAGCACCAGAATTGAAATTGCTTTAGCTACAGCCCAGTGGCTTTTTACTGCCTGACCCTCAGGATCTGCTTTAAGTGTCTGCTTTGAATGATGTGCATGGGTAGCAGCTAAATCATTTCCCCGGCTACAACCAGTGGAAAAGGATGGAAGTCTGTCTTTGGAGAGAATATTCCCATTGTTTGGGATTTTAAAACCTTCCTGTAGGCTGCTAAAGCAGAGTCATGTCTTTACGTAGCCTGTCCACTCAGATCTGAACCAGTATGGGAGAGCTTTCCAGTAGGGGACAGGTTTGCAGTGGTGTGGGGAAGGTGTTTTATTCACCCAGCTGGTAGAGCTGGGGTGTAGAAGAAAGGTATGGATGAGGTGACAAGGATATCCCATTTATAAAGAGCATTTTTTTCCATGCAGGCTGCAGGTAGAGGGAAAGGGGCTGTAGGTGTGGAGGATCCTAGCAGTGAAGGATCCTGTTAAAAATTACAAGGCTGTCCCAGGATTAGGTCACCCCAAGTCCCTTCCTCCTGTCACAGCTCACTGGAGCAGTGTCTGGCTGCAATGGAGCAGGGATTTTCATCTGTACTGCGGCAGCATCTGCATGTCCTGGGGCCTCAGTGCTCTCCTCAAACCCCTTCCCATTGACTAGTCCCACCTCAGCTCCATGAAGCTGTTTTGTTGCAGGAGACAGCCAGGGCAGCAAAGGTGAAAGCAGAGACTCCAAGGATGCCCCGTAAATGTCCCACGAGGTGGGATGTGTCCAGCCAACTTGACAAGGAGATGCCTCATGCTGCATTCAGGATGAGCTGAGGGTTTCTGCTCAGACAGGGCTTATTGTGTCAGGTTCCTCACTGCAGCTCCTTGGGCAGCTCCGTGTTTTTTGTGGCTATGGGCAGGGGAGGTCATGCAGGACACAAAGGAGAAGACAGGGACAAGATGGGGATGAGGACAGAGGCAGGATGGGGATGGTGTGGCAGGGTAAAACTCCTTCCCTGGAAAAGAGGGGCTGGAAGCACTTCCAAAGGGCTGGCTGTAGGAGGGGGTGCAGGAGAGCAGGAGATGACAGTGGCCATTGCAGGGCTTTGCAGGCAGGGCTGCACTGTCCCTTCAGCGCAAACTGCTTACTCATTCCTGCTCCAAATCCTGCTCCTCCTGTGGCACAGCGGGGTGGCTGGCAGTGGGAAGCCATCGGATTGAGAAGATCCTTATAGGAATGGGTTTTGCTGCTTAGATACCTGGATGCCTGTGGGAGGAAACCGGGCTGCTTTGTTTTCCAACAAAAAGACTGAAAAAAGATTAGTCCCCTTTGTTCCTGAGGCAATTTGGCCTCAGGCTCCTCCCGCATCCCTGGCAGAGCTGGATGCAGCAGCCAGGGCAGGGTGAAGCTGATGGGAAGGATGCTGCAAGGATGTCACCACCCAGCTGAGCACCCCAGCTTGTCATAGCACCCTGGAACCCTCTCAGATCCATGTTCTGAGCCCCTCAGCCTGGGGTTCTGAGGCTTTTTCCTCCTGGAGCCAGCTCCTCCCTCTTGCCCTGGCAGCTCCAACTCTCCTTCCACCACCCCAGACTCATCCCAACCCCATCAAGGCCCCCCCAGATGCAGACTGGAGCCCTCCAGGCTCCAGCTCCTGCCCTGCTGCAGTGCTGGGGGCTCTCGCTTGTCCCCCTGAGCCACCACCCCTGTTTTGACAATGTTTAAACCCAGAATTTTCCAGCAGCCAGCTTTGTCCTCCACAGGACTCCAGGCCATTCTCCCCACCACCATCTCAGACCCTGCTGTAGATGGGAAACCATATAAATCCATCCATGTTCAAAGCCTTCCTCCTCCACACACACTCAGTCCATGCCCGGCTTCTCCATCCCTCTCAGTGTGAGATTTCATGATCCCAAGCTCCTGGTGGGATGTGCCATCATGGACCAACCGCCCATTGCAGCTTCTCTAGCTCTGAGGAGGACCACAGGAGAGGTCCCTGCTCCAAAACGTGGCACTGAGCACCCTTGCCTTTGCAGGACACCATCGGGCAGCTGGAGGATGACCTGAGAAACACCAAGAACGAGATGGCTCGGCACTTGAGGGAGTACCAAGACCTTCTTAATGTCAAGATGGCACTTGATATCGAGATAGCTGCCTACAGGTAAGGCTGCTCTCACCCTGCTCTGCAGGGCCACCTCCCAAGCCAGAAGCACCACCAGCAGGCCCCAGGAGGTGATGTTTCAGGTGAGATGTCCCCCAGACTAACCTCTTGCCTCGTGATGTGCTTGCAGGAAGCTGCTGGAGGGAGAGGAGAACCTCTTCAGCACAGGAAGCGCCGGCCTTTCAGCTCTCAATCCTCTGCCCAACCCCAGCTACTCCTTCCAGCCAAGAGGCTTTGGTTCCTCTACTCTGTCCTTCAAGGAGGAGGAGCAAGGAGAGGTTATCACAGTGACCTCCAAAATATCATCCAGACGGGCTGAGGTGATTGAGGGGACCATAACCTCCGCCAAGAAAAGGGGGAGGTTAAACCTGCATGAAGGAATCTTTGGGAATGCAAAGATGTGAGGGTCAGGACACTGGGTGTTTCGCATTTGAGGGGGAACAGTCTCCACTCGGCCTTTAAATCACCCCTCTGGGCTCGCAGGAAGCCCCCCCCCAGGAAAAATGTGACCCCTCTGGGGACACCAACCTGGGGGTGGCTTCCTCGTGGGTCCAGCCACGCAGAGGCCGAGCTTGGCACACTGCTCCCCTTGAAATGGGTTAGGGGCAGGGGCAAGTAGGTAGGTGCATGTTGGGGGGTGTTGTGGGGGCACAGTGGACGCGTAGCACCCACCATCCCTCCCTTGGGGGGCGAGGGGGAGCTGGCTGGGACCGCTGCTCACCGGGGAGGGGTGGGATGGGGTGGGGGAAAGGAGGGCAACGATTCAATTATCACTAGTTTCAAAGATACAGACTTTCACCTACTATCCAAATCCACCAACTGCTCAACTCGTGCCCACGTCTCAAGCTGTAGATGTCCACTTTTAATCCCAGAAGCACAGAGACAGCCACACTGGACTGTAACCACACCTGGCATCTTGTCTGTGAGCCACTTATGTTAAAAATTACAAGGAACGGGGTTTTTTTGGGGGGGTTGTTTTGTTCTGACCACTCTGGTTTTCAGCAGCCTTTGCCTGGGCACACAGGGTGTGCTGGCAGCAGGCACAGGAAGGGAACGGGGGCTTGGGAGCTGAAAGTGCCACCACACTGTGGGACACAGGACCTCACCTGGTGTCCCCAAATCCCAAATTTCGAGGTCGCTTGTTTGGCCGTGTGCTCCCGTTAGCATCGTGCCCCTGGTGGCACCGGGAAGCCACAGGGCTCTCCACCACCAGCCCCCAAAGCTGTAACTGTTCCAACACATGCCAAATTTGGAGTAGGATTTCCAACCGTAGGTTTCCTTCAATGCCTTAAAATTGCCAGTGATCGCTTCCGCAACAGCCGGAGACTGTGTGTGTGTGTGTGTTGTGTGTCAGTGCCCTGGCAAGGTCACCGTCTCGGGACCTCACTGCCCTCGTGGTGGTGCCAGAGTCGTTCCTGGAACCAGCAAATGGTTTGCCCGCACTCCTTCCTCTTCTATTGTAAGGCACAAGTTAATAATTAAAAAGGAAAGAAATAGTTACATGGATCAAACCAGGTTGTTCTGTCGTCTTTGCTGCTGCTTCACCCTGGGAATATGGAATTGTTGGAGTTGGAAGGGACCTCCAGAGATCATCCAGCCCAACTCCCCTGCTAAAGCAGGGTTGCCCAGAGCACATCCCTCAGGACTGCATCCAGGCAGGGCTTGAAGGTCTCCAGAGAAGGGGACTCCACACCCTCCCTGGGCAGCCTCTGCCAGGGCTCTGACACCCTCACCACAAAGAAGTTTCTCCTCCTGTTTGAATGGAACTTCCTGTGTCCCAGCTTGTGCCCGTTGCCCCTCGTCCTGTCCCTGGGAACCACTGAGAAGAGTCCAGCTCCGTCCTCCTTCAACTCACCTTGAGATCCTTGTGAGCACGAATGCCCTGTGCAGGATCTCCAGCAGTTCCCTTTCTCTCTTGAACTGGGGAGCCCAGCACTGGAGGCAGGATTCCAGTTTTGGCCTCCCCAGTGCAGAGCAGAGAGGGAGAATGACCTCCCTCCACCTCCTGGCCATACTCTTCCCTCCGCAGCCCAGGATTCCATTGGCCTCTTGGCTACAAGGGCACATTGCTGGCTCATGGAGAGTTTATTATCTACCAGGACCCTGAGATCCTTCTCCTCAGAAGTGCTTTCCAGCAGGTCCATCCCTAGCCTCTATAGATGCCTGGCCCACAGCCTCTCCAGTTGCCTGTAAAGAGCTTGGTGTTGGGGTAGGGCTGCCAAACTCTGCCACTGGGGCTGCTAGTCCCACTCATGGCACTGGGGCACATTTGAGATCTCACCCCCTGCTGCCTGTCACTGTGGCCCAGCTTTGTAGAAGAGTTCATGGTTGGTTGGTCAAGGGAATGTCTCCCAAGTACACCCAACAAAGGTGCCCATGGAGCTGGCATGACCAGCACTGGTTTCTACTTAGAAGACACCCATGCTCTGCCCAAGATGTGCCTATAGAGGGGCACATGGGACAGCAGCAGGACAGGCTTCCACCTTGTCCTATTGCCTTCCCATTCCTGGCTCCTCATGGCTGCCCCAGGGACACGGTGTGTGACAGTCACAGGCTCCCCTGCTCGTGCTGCAGGCCAGGAGCAGCACGGCCACCTCCTTTGACCCCACCAACAACCTCTGGGACGATGTCCTGGTGAGGCTGCTCACCCTGGGGTGACAGCACTGGGGAGGGTGAAGCAAGGGGCACCTTTGGGAGCTGGGGGACGTGGCTCAGGACACAGCTGGGGCAGCACATCCATCAGCAGCCCCCAGTGAAACCGCACGGAGCAACAACCAGGGGTGCCCAGGCAAAGCCAGGGTAGGGGGAGAACCTCCAGAGTCAAGCCCAGGGCTCTGACACATAAAGCAAGGATCATCCAACCTCCAAACATCCCCCGGCTCAGCTGTCAGTCAGGAAATGCAAACACAGCATTTCTCCCAAACCACAGCGGGAGTAAGAGGCAGATGTGACCATGCAGCAAATGTCCCATCTTCTGACTCTCAAACACCCTCCAGCAACGCTTTGTCTCTGACCCTTCAGTACAAGCAGCCTGACCTGTCCTTCATTCCAAGCACAAGCCCCTCCTGGGATTCCCGCTTGCTCGGTTGGCTGGATGCCTGCAGCAAAGCTGGGAATTTTCCTTTGGTGGTCCCCATGTGGAGGGGCTGTGGAGGAGGGTACAGGAGCTGGGAGGAGGATGAGGCACTGCTTTGGGAAATTACATTTCCTGGGTTTCTGGAGCTCTGCAGCATTTTGGTGCCATCTCATGGTGTTAAGCTCCAGAGGGGCAGCAGGAAGGGAAAGAACTTGGGTACCTCAGGATGCACCAGAAAGGACCAGGCTGGATTTTGGATAACCTTATGGTGCTGGCAGCCCCTCTGCTGGGCTCTGTCCCTGTGATCTTACAAGATCTGAGGTGTCAAGCTTTAATTACCCTGATTGACCAACCTCACAGGACAGAGGGTGAGCCAGAGCCCTTTCAGGAGAGGGACACACCGATTCCCTTGAAGGACAGAGCCCAACTAAAGCTGCTGTGCAGCAAGGGAAGAGCTCCCAAAGAGGTGCCAGGGCTTTAGGACAAGAACTATGACAGCAGAGAGGGACAGGTCTGGCTCAGCATGTTACCAGTGCAGACCTCTGGCTAGATATTCATCTAGGCATCCTTTTCTATCACTGTCTTCTTCAGGATGACTCCTTTCCCCCAACTGCTTACATGCACCAAAAGGCTTCTACAGTGGAGCACTAATCTGGAACAGGGCAATAAATCCTCCCTTGTGGTCCCATCTTTCTTACTGGGTTAAACACTGAGGCTGCTGGAGGGAAGGAGTGAGTCACGCTGCAGATGCTTAAAGATTTATACCTCTGCAGAACCTCAACCTCTCAGATAAAAGGCAGCTGTGGACACAGACTGCACCATCAGCTTGGGATGAAGCAGAGTGTGGCCACGATGCTCCATGCTGCCTTCATCTTTACACTGGAGAGAATTCCAGCCTCCATACAAAGCTGCAAACTCCCATCACAGGGCTGGACAGTTGGTTTCTTTCCCCCCTGGATGGAGATGCTGGCCCATGCACCTGCACTTTGGGGCTACACAGCTCTGCTCGTTTTGTTGTCATGTAGGAAAAGCCTCGTTCCCAACATGATCCTGGGACCAAGGGTCCTGCAACAACTGCCTCTGCCGATGCGCAGCTCCTTAAAAACCAAGAGAGTTGCTGCACGAAGAGAAGTTTTGCTGGTGATGCTCATCCAGATGCTGAAATTCCTTAGATTAAGCCAAAGAAAAAGCACTCAAAGAAAGAAAACCACAAAACAACCCAACCTCTTCCTTTGGCAGGAACACAAACATCTCCTTTTACAGACTGGGGAAGAACCCTGCCATTCAGCAAGAAGGGATCAACAGACAATTCACAAGACTGTTTCCCCCAGTACCTTTGGCTGGATCCATCTAGCTCTCTCCGTGCCAGCTCTCGCCACAGAGACCTTCTCCAAGAGAAGAGCTTCTTCCCCGAGGAATGACGCACGTAGAGCCCCACTGCCAGCAGCCCAACAGATGCATCTGAATGATCAACCACTGGTGGGGTCTGACACTTTAAAGGAAAATCTTTATCAAAATAGCACGAGAAATGCAAACTCATTCATGCAAGTCTTCACAGGGGTACGGGAGTGAGGATCACTCAGCAAATGCAGCAGAACACACAGGCAGGACACTGCTTGGGGTGGGGTGAGAGAAGGCTCATCCATCCTGTTCTATCCCAGCAGATTCCAGCTCAAGTAGAAGGGGCACAGAGGTGGGGTCTGCAGTTATGGGGATGAGGGGATGCACTCCTGCAGTGTGTGCAGGGGTCTTTATCCAAACCCCAGCTAAACCAGAGAGGAACCTGCAGCTCTGCGACAAAAGACTATCCGTTGTTAAAGCAGGATCTACCACAAAGACATTCTGTGGCCCAGAAATGACCTGCTCTGTCAGAGCTTGGCTGTGTCCACTGTAACATGAAGAAGGAACAGTGTCCACATTAAATATGGACATAAAGAATGCTATGGAGTTGGAAGGGACCTCTTGAAATCATCTCTGCTCTGCCCTGGTGAGGCCCCATCTGGAGCACTGGGGCTAGTTCTGGGTGCCCCAGTCCAAGGACAGGGTACAGAGAGTACCACAAAGATGATGAGGGGCCTGGAGCATCTCTCTTAGGCAGAAAGGCTGAGGGACTTGGGTCTTTTTAGTCTGCAGAAGACTGAGGAGGGATCTGATCAATGCCTAGAAATACTGAAAGGGTGGGTGTCAGGAGGATGGGGCCAGTCTTTCTTCAGCGGTGCCCAGTGACAGGACAAGAGGGAACGGGCATTTGTGAGAAATTCAACACAGACCAGTATTAGACAACCTTGAATGATTTTTTCAGTAAAACCTATTGGTCGTTTCTCATCTATGGAAATAAGGGTTCTCCTGACTCACGTGTGCCACAGCCTGGTGCAACATCAGTGTTCAAAACAGGAGTGAGTTACAGGCTGCCATCGCAGTGCCCCTCCGTTTAGAGGGCTCAGCTTCACATTTTGTCAGTCTCTTGAACTTTATCTGCTTATTACACTGATATCTGCATTTAACAGAAGGAAAACAAGCAGAAGGTAACCAGCATGATCAACCAATGAAGAACTCCTGACACTAGGGCTCACTGTCTCTTCTTGCTGGGAATTAGCAGATCTGTAAAGCAACTCAGAATTATTTAACTGGGATCTGCGTTAGCCATGGCATTGCTAGGCAGGTGATGAGAAAATATAGCCAGAATTACTTCATCGAGTGAAGAAACAATGTTTGCAAAACAACAAATGGGTCCAAGCACACCTTCCCTCTCTTCCAGAGCACAAAGCTGGCTCGTCTCCCATGAGGGCAGAGATGCCATCCCACCGACTGCCTGCTGTGAAAGCTCTTCCATCATCAGGACCAAAAGCGGCTGGAGGAAAGCCAAGGTTAAAAGGAGACCAAAAGAAAGAAACCAGCAGCAGCAGCAGAGCCCAAAGAAGATTGGCACATTTTGAAGCCAGGAGAGTGATTATCTTCACGCAGGAAACTGCAGAGCCCACAGATGAGCCTTGGCAGTAGCCAAAGGTCACCCCCCGCTGCACAGTGACGTGCACAGCAGAGCCCCAGGGGGGACCACGGGCAAAACGTCAGTGCCCTCAGGGTATGCTTTAAGGTGAAAGAAAGCAGGATGTTCAGCCAGGAAAACCAAGCTAAGAATATGCTTTCTGAAGGCAGGTGAGGAAGAAATAAAGAGAGGACAAAAGGGAAATAAGAGGTCATTAAGCATTCCTGCTAAAACATCATGGGAAATAGATCTTCACTAAAAGAACGAAGTAGGAAATCTTGGCCTTCTGCATTTTAGCTGGCGTGTGATTTACCCTACAGAAAATGGCTCTTCAAATATATGCAGAAGCCTTTTTTTTATAAAAAAACCCTAAAAAACAAAACTCCACAAAAAACAAAACGGAAACAAACATCCCATACAAGCAAAACCACGAAATAAACCCACCCAAACCAACACAAATTGACACTGACACCAACATCAGAGCCGGTGGCAGCAGAGTCATCTTGAGGGTACAGGAGTCAGCAGTATCTTATCATGACATTAATTTGAATTGACCATCAGCTTCTCTACAGCTGGTAAACTCTGCAAGTAAGTCCCTCTGGAGACAGGAAATTCGAGCCTGGATTAGGGGAGAATTTGCAATGTAAAATGTCTCTATACTGATTCTTTTTTGAGTGGTAATGAAACAGGAAGCAGCAGTAGGAAGCACAGGAACCAGATACCTCGTGTAAAGCCAAGATGATGAGAGCAGCAAAGACCTGCTTCGTAGAGGAGTTGATAACAACAGCCATAAACAATGAATGAAAACAATCCAGAGGTGGCTTTGACAAAGAGATGTATACATTGAGGAAAAAAAGGATCCTGTAGCTACACAGGATTGATTCAAAAATCATCTCGACATCTTTCCTGAGCTACCACTCACTGAAATCCTCATTAAAAGGAGAATCCCAGAAATTCCCCGTTACTCCAGCTCACAACATCACAGCTGGCTCCAGTGGAGACTCTGGTATTAAACTACCCTTCACCATTCAACATCCTAATTGAAATTTGTCATTCCAACTACCCCTGAACACATCCAGCAGCTTCAACATGGAAACACGAGAGCTCAATTTTAAATTGGCTAAAATAAAATTTATTTTACTGTTACAATATATAATCTCTTATCAACACAACTCACAAAGTGTTTACAAAATAATATCATTTTCTGCTGCATTTTAAACACTACTTTTATACAAACTTTAAAGGTAAAATAGGAATTTGTAGCTAGAAATGGTTTTGTTAACATTTTTTAGAAGCATCACAAGAATTACTTCAAACAAGACTTTCTTTTTTCCTTGCAGTGTCATCTTCACAGACAAAACTGAATGTTTACTGGAAAGACCCGAGGAAGGATTCAGGAAAGCTTTCTTTAGGCAAAGGATGCCAGCGAGTAAGTGCATTGGAGCTGGCTTAGGTGCTCTGAAACGTCTCACAAAGGAATCTCTTCCCTTTCCCTATGCTGACTATAGGGAAGGGAAGGAACTTGGTACAGGACGGTGGCTTTCATGAATCCCCACGTTGATGACCCAGTATGCAGTAAGACCTAACAGACAAAGTTCTGGTCCTTCATACTGTGCAAGAGACCACAGAAATCTTAAACAGAATAGAATTTGAAGTATCACAGTTATCACAAACCCTAGTATTTTAATATGTTAAAATGAAAGTTACCTAATGTCCCCTGTAGTAACAGGGAAGCAGGACATTACTCAACCCTGGGCTCCGCTACAATGCACTAACACATGTTAGGAGAGCAGAAAAAGCTACCATTTTCACTGCTGCTAGAAAGATACGTGCTGAAGTGAAAGGATTTATGCTCCTGCCAGTCAAGGCAGTTGGCAGATTTTATATGACAGCAGAATCAGGCTGACAGTGATTATTTTACACACAGCAAGCAGGTAGAAAGAGGTGCTACCTAGTTTTTGTTTTTTCATGCATAGTTTTTAACCAGCTTACAGCCAGCTCATCTCCATTAAGGCTAGAGATGCATGATCCACCATTTGGTTTAAGCCAAACTACCAGCAAAAAGATTTCCAGTGCAAACAAAATCGTTTTTCTTCAAGAAAAACAACTACATTTAATGCTACTTCTCCAAAAACAATGAGTCATTTTCTATCTATTTTGGTCAGAAGTTCTACAGTTCCCTTCCTCTCCCTAAACCGCATCCGAAGGCAGATGATCACAGTACACACTTTTTTTTAGGCAAATGACTGTCTCCTCCCCAGAGTAAATTCTACTGCCCACTGAAGATCATCCCTGAGAGCTCTGTTCTAGCTAGACACTTAGAAAGTAAGCAATATCTCACGTCTTAGAGGAAAAAAAGGCCGTTCAACTTGTGAGAACTCGTGGTTTTAGAAAGTAAAAAAAAACGCAGCTACTCTGAGCGTTTAAATTCCCTGAGCTGAGTGAGATTTGAAGACAGTAATTTGTAACTCAAAGCAGAGCAACATCTACAGCTGGACTTACAGATGCTGTCATTTTTTGCAGTGGTGAAGTCAGATGTTAAATTACCAGCATACAGCAGTTGGTGGTGGTTCCTCTTACTTGCTTCCTGTCACAAGAAAGACGATGGCTTTCCCTTCTTTGGTGAAAACCAGCATGAAGAAGCATGACTTGAGAATTCGTTTGCCTTCTGGTAATCCCAGCAATCCTTAAGTTATAGTTAGAGGAGATACTACCAGGCCATAGTGCAGCACAAGTAAACCATCCTAGAGAAGAGAGAGAAGAGAAAGAACCAGATCACCACAGCACTTCACCTTCTATATGAGACACTTCCTGGTCTG
This sequence comes from Thinocorus orbignyianus, assembly GCA_013400375.1. Lineage (NCBI taxonomy): Eukaryota > Metazoa > Chordata > Aves > Ciconiiformes > Thinocoridae > Thinocorus > Thinocorus orbignyianus. The sequence continues at coordinate 121,208 of VXBW01000926.1, forward strand.
ACCATCAGAACCTCAGCTTCAATCTCATTCCCATTTTAAACCACGTTTCTTCTGCATGGTGAATGCAAGCTTTGAAATATCAAGACAAATAAATATATTTCCCTCTCCCTTTTGAGATGGAGAAGGGTGTGGGGGAAAAAAAAATAAAGAAAGAAGTCTGGTCTGGTGCCTTGCTTTTATTTTCAAGTTATACTGGAATCATCTCATCTTCATAACATAGGCTCTCATTTACAGCTCGTGCTGCTTTCCACAAGATACGATGGGGCATTAAAATCAATCAAGTAGTTCTATAAGGTGCTCCCAAAAGCTGTACTGGAAGAATCCAGACTACTACCACACATTAAGTAATGAATACAGAGGATAAAGAAGGGAAAAAAATTAAAAAAATAAGAAAATCAAAGTCTATTGGTTTATTAAGTCATATTTCTTCTCTTCCAAGACTACTAAAATAATAAAAACCTTTCACCTGTCAAACAGGACACTTCCAGACCCATTTGTCTGAAATATGTCACTTAATCCACACACAGCTGGTGAAGGGTCTAGCACTTACTCTGTTCCCACTGATCCACTGGGAATCTGACTTATTGCACTGGACCTATTTACATGGACAGGTTTTGAAGTTTTCTTTTGAAGAGGGAACAGCATTCATCACAGCTGATGTGTGATGGTGTTATGGTGACTTCAATCACATATTGCTTCTGAGGTTTTCATCTATTAAAATACAGGACCCTAAGACAACACATGTTCAGAGAAGTTACAGTTCTGCCTGAAGGGGTATACCAGCATATAAGAATAAAAACCTTTAATTAAAATGTTAATTACAAGGAAAAAAAAAAAGTAACAAGATTGTTGTCACTTTACAGGTTCTGTACTACAACAGAGTAATGACAGAAAATACCATATTAGTCTAAAGACAATGTTTTTGGAAGAAAATTTTTAAACAATAACTTGTTAACTATGTAAAAATGCTTTTGACTGGTTGGTGTAGCCTGAACAGAGAACAAAACCCTTCCACAGCAGATGTGTGGTGCTAGAGGGTCACAGTAATTAACTCAGGTCACAGCTCTTGCTGCTGTTTCAGGAGAGACTGAGAAAGTACAAAGGCTTTGGGTTACAGAAAGGTGAGCACTACAAAGAGAGTGTTATAATCTGCAAGACCTCTGTGCCAGGGATATAAAAGGAGCTGCTCTTTTTAGCTTTTCCCATGTGTGAGCTTATTATACCCATCAGTGATGCAGAGCTCTGAGAAGGGTAGTTTCAGACAAGGGAAAATAACCAGCAGCTTGGATCACCTTGCATTTGTGCAGCAGGGGGGAGGAAGGCAAAACAGGGAAGAAATGATATTCCCATATAGTTAACAACAAGCTTCCTCCCTCACCTACCTGCTCAAACCCTTAGTTACAGGCAATCTCAATGCTTGGTAACAAAATTGAGTCTTTTAAAAGATTTCTATCGGTGTCTTTGATCTCTCCTTCCAGTAAATTCCACCAATTCTACACTGTTTTAAAAATCAAGCCAAGTTCTTTCTTTTTATATAAATTCCATACAGCAAATTTTTGCCCCAAACAGAGCTAGAAATCCTATTTCCACCTAATCAGAAAGATTCAGTCAACCACCTAACTTCAGAAGTGTTAAAACAACCTGAGATCTGCAAGATTTCTGAATTTTATATAGTCTTCCATCAGCTACTCAGAAACAAGCACGTTAATTCTTTAGATTCAAGTGCTAAAATAAGTTGCCTGTTTACTCCAATTAAAACAACCCAAACAGGTTACTGAGGCCAGTATCAGCAACTGATCTTCCCAGACTGGCTGGAAAGACCCAGAGTCATCTGGAACAGCTAAAATCCTGGCAGCTTGCACCTATGGGAATCTCTAATTTACTCTAAGGTGCACTACACATTGTTATTTGGTAGGAAAAAAAACCCTCTCCAACAACCAAAACCTTCACAAAACAACCTCGAGCAATTAAGAATCATTAAGGAGGAGTAAAAGCTCCTAAAAATTTACAGTGATCACAGCACAGAAAAATAAATCCCACACAACATATGTCATGCTGCACTGCACTGGAAGAAACTCTCCCAACGGAAACGCTGCCAAAGAATGGATGTTAAAATTAATATCTTTGGCAAAGTGAAGTTTATCTTAATTTTTTAAATCACTTTTCTCAGCAAAAAGAATAACTGCTGACATGAATGAACTTGCAAATGAAAAATGTGATTCTGAAGAGCAGTTATTTTTTCCTCCTTTAACAGTGACTATAGTCATCCAGATAAAAAACCCCCAATGTTTATTCCTTTAAATGCCTTTGTATTGTGTAAGTGGCTACTGAAACTCTGCTCTTAGCACAAAGCATCTACAACGAACCCCAGAAACTGGTAGATGCATCCTAGTGAGAACTGTTAGGGGTATTCCAAGCTCCAATGCTGGTTTGGAAAGTCCAGAAGGTTATGATGGCACAAGATGCCCTTGGAATTTAGTGTAAAATCCATCAAATATCCTTGTGTAGCTGTAGTGTCACTGGCTGGGACAATCACATCCCTCCCTGAGTTTCAGGTCTTGCTGAGAAAGAAACACTCTTATTTTTAGACTTGACCTATACATTACTATTTTTTTTTCCTGGATGATTACCTAAAAAATATTTTCCAAGGTATTTTAATTCTAGAAATGCATCCTCCTCATTTCTGCAAAATAATATATTGTAAGACTATAAAACATGAAAATATGTCACAATAATTTCAATATCCAAAAAAGAGCAATTGTAGAATTTCAGTACCTCTACTGTAACTATCTGACATCCTAAGCGGTTTCATAACAAAACGAAGAAAAATTAAAGATGAAGATGCTCTTTCAAATTTCCTGGAAAAAGAGACTATGAGAGCACAAGACTTCACAAAAGCAAAGATCTTTTTCTCTTTGTTCGCCCGAGAGAGAAGGCTTGCTAGAATTCATCACTAGCATACTGATTTTGTAATAATGAGACCTGACACATCACTGGAGAACGTATCCCGAGACAATTGCTCTCTTTGTGGGGCTGCTGACTGGTACTTCCCCACTAACCATCAATCAGGCAGATCCATTTCTGACAAGAAATGAAACCAACGCGGTTTTCCTTTAAGTGCTTCCCCAAGAGCATTTTTCATGGATGAAAAGCTTTCCTGCCAAGATGAAGTCTAAAAGCACGTAGGTTTGACTACACACCTAAGAAATAAATCATCCCTCTTCTATTTCCTGAAGCTTTTAGCAGAGGGCTCTTCCATTATGATGTGGTGATTGCTGTACTTACTTACAATGCTTCTAACATAATGAGTTCAAGTTCATTACCAGCACCAGCTTCCTCTTGGTTTCTATCCCCTGCTTCCCAGAGCAGGTTAGGTTACTTTTTTCTTTTCTTCATATTATATAAACAGCTAAGACATAAAAGTATGGCAATTACTCCTTTTGAATGCAAAAACTGAGGCTTGTGGTATGTACCTCTAAAAGTTTTCTGTCTGCCAATGAGCCACCCTGACTGTGGGATTGCTCTTACTCAGCTCACGTACAGCTGACAAAATGCCCAAACTACCTCAAAAATCAGCTTTCCACTTCTTGTCCCTGACACAGAAGAACTCTTGTAGCATGAAAGGGCTCAGAGGAAATTGAAATGTAAAAGATTGTGCATGTCTGTCAACAAACAAGTCAAGAGAACTGAATTTGCTACTATTTTAGCTCTTCTGCCACCTGTTTGGATTGCTTTCCAAATAAAATACAAATCTAAATCCTATTTCTTCCCACTGTATTCAATTAAACATTAGCTTTTCAGACTTCCAGGTTTAAATTAATATACAGTTTACTATTCATCAGCATTTTACATCTGTAGCTCACTATGCACTGGGCAGACTCTTTCATTGGTTTTGCTGCAATTCTAAAATGGTGTCATCACCCTTCCCATTATAAAGGTGCCTGAAAAGATTCACAAGGAAATAATAATAATAAAAAAAAGGTTTATTTGCAGAGCCAGCAGCACTTAATACAGTAAGGTATCAACCAGAAATAGTTGGGTATACTCCAATACACCCATACTGTGATCAGGACCAGTATAATCCGCATCAAGCATATTAACAGCATTCCTTACTCTATCTTTGGTTTGTGCTTTTAGGAGCAAGTTTAATAAACTCAGTCAAAAGGGTGGCCTTATTTGGGATGCTTCAGTCCTGTGATTCCTTGCAGAGATGCAATCAGCAGGGAGGAAAACAAGGAATGTTAAATTACACTAGCCTTTCTTTCAATTTTCACTGGTAAGATAGCAACTTGTTTTGGAGTAGGAAAAACCCCAACCAAACACAAAACCAACATCATCAAACCCTCACGAACACTCTCAGCACATGGTATGCTTTTCAACTCTATTTACAATATAAGAAAAAACATTTCACATAAGCTGGAGAGATTTTCAAAGTCACTTTTTCAGACAAGTTGGTGCTACCCAGTAGCTTAAGGAAGAAGTCTTCTATTTTAAAACAGAAAACCTGGAATAAACCCCCAGCTGCCACACGTACCTGTACTGCACTCTCTCCTATGGCTTGACGAATTTCCCTCAGTGTCTGGTAGTGTTCCAGCAGGTGATCACCACATATTATGTCCACCTGTGAAAGAACACAGACGTGGTCAAGTTCAATCTACCTTTGGACTAGCAAAACAGTACCTAAGCCCTTTAAATTTCATTAGAAGAGTTCAATTCCAGCACATTGGACACTAAAGACATCTCAACCTTTGTTGTCCAAAGGTATTTAGCACGCACAGCCTCACTGTACTGCCTTAACACCTCCCACTCCATGCCCCTTACCCAGGGCTCACTTCTGGAGCAGAGAGGACAGTTTATTGTTTCACTCCCAGTTTGGTGCATCCACTAAAAAAAAACCTGTTCAGTAATAGCTGTGACACATTAAATGGGAATTTAAATCGTATATTAAAACCATCCCACAACCATCCAGAGTCAGTGGGGAAGTGGTTGAAGCTGTCTGGCAGAAGAGGACCTGGGGTGCTGGCTGTTGACACAAGCCAGCAGTGTGCCCAGGTGGCCAAGGCAGCCAACAGCATCCTGGCCTGGATCAGGAACAGGGTGGGGAGTAGGACTCAGGAAGTGATCATGCCCCTGGACTGGGAACTGGTGCGATCCCACCTACAGGGCTCTGTCCAGTTTTGCACCCCTCACCACAAGAAAAAATAAAAAGACATCGAGGGGCTGGAGGGGGTCCAGAGAAGCACAGCAGAGCTGGTGAGGGGTCTGGAGAATAAGCCTTATGAGGAGAGGCTGAGGGAGCTGGGGGGGTTCAGCCTGGAGAAAAGAAGCCTGAGGGGAGACCTTCTGGCTCTCTCCAACTCCCTGAAAGGAGGGGGCAGCCAGGGGGGGTCGGTCTCTTCTCCCAGGTCACAGGCCATGGGACAAGAGGAAATGGCCTCAAGTTGCACCAGGGGAGGTTCAGGTTGGAGATGAGGAACAATTTTGACAGGGAAAGGGTTCTTAAGCCTTGGACTGGGCTGCCCAGGGCAGGGGTTGAGGCACCATCCCTGGAGGGATTCAAAAGCCAGGTTGACCTAGTGCTTAGAGCCATGGTTTAGAGATGGTTTTTATCAAGATTTCAGTTGATGGTAGGACTAGATGACCTTAAATCTCCCTTCCAACCTAGACAATTCTATGATTCATTCATCAGCTGCAAAAGAGGGCATGTTGTCTGTACCACTGACAGAAAATGAGCTGTTGCTACTCTCATTCTTATCTCGAGTGAGAAAACACGTGAATGAGTCTGTTTAATATGACTGCTTGCAAGAAGTGTTCTAACAGAAAAGAACAGGCTGCTGTATGCCCCTGTCAGCAATAACTTCACACAGTCCTCTTCAAAATGCAATCAATACTTCTGTGATGCAAGTGAAGGGCATACTCAGCAACGATCACCAACGTCCTCTACTGCAGCTAAACTATGTCACTGATGTCTGCAATTCCGGAGGAGGATGTGTTAAGTAACTGCTCATGAAAACAGTAATTTTGGAGAAAAAAGGTAATCATAATGAGGTATTTTGAACTCCCTGCCCTGACTATTATGAAAAATAAGCTTCTTTATAAAGTTGCAATGAATTTAATGGGCATAGCACAAATTCAGTCTCTAACCTTCCAAATTAGAGCAGCTAAAACAGCCCTGTGTCTCTCTCAACCGCAGCTAGGTTACAGCTTCCTTACAGGCAAATTCCAGACATGGAAATGAGAGGCTCTCCTGTGAATTACAACAACAAAACCTCAAAATTAAAGTTAAAAGCACTGACAATGAGCTGTTCAACAGCTTTCTGCGAGGAAAACATTTCATTCCTGCCACTGCAGTAGCTGGGGAGCATGCTGCAGTATCATTATGTATTCTCTTACACGGCCACTTTCCACGGCAGGATGCACCCTGTGCTTCAGCTCTTTGATTCCCCTGGATTTATGCTCTTCTGTGTGCTGACCCACTAGCTCTCTCCTGCTTCATGAAAAGATTTAGGAAGATTTGTGCCTCACGCTGGGAAATCACATTGTTTTAGGATTCAGCTCGAATAGCTCAAAATGGGATAATTTACTTCACCACCTGTACAGTATGAGAACGATGTAGAAAACTCCATTCATATTAATTGAATCTTAATGTGCAAAAAATGTGAACTGCTTCATATTATTTCTGGTTTTAGCTTTTAGGAGGAAACCAGCAAGTAAAAACTAATCTGGATGTTAACAATAAATGTTGATTAGATATCGATCCACACACACACACACACGTGTATATTTAACATCAACATTTGATGTATTGAACACAGAACTTGAAAGACACATATTTTTCTTTTTGAAAGCTGGTTACAATTATTTCTTCTGTTTCCTGGGCATTCCAGCCTCTACAATTATTACTGCAGAAAGGTAACATCTGCGTTGCTTTCCAGTGATATATGATTTTAATTACTTTTGCTTTATAAGTTTGCTTTTGTAATTTTTATACCCCGAGGCACTGAAAACAATCCTGCTCCCACTGAAACATATGTACACGCATATTCTGTATATTCTACAGAAATAGAAAATCTAATCTATTTGCCCAATATAGGATACAGACACAGTGACAACTGCTGAGTCTTTCAAAACAAAATCAGAATGCTTGTTTGAAAATGTCCTGCTATTGACACCGCTGCTCCAGTTCCAAATAGTAGTCATTAAAGCTCCAGTATTGTCTAATAAATTAAGAGTTTAATTTAGAGTTTAAAATCTACAATTTTAGAGTGCTCCGAATACCAAATGCCTAATATCCTCATGCCAGCACCAAAGCCTGAATTTCTGCCTGCTAATTACACTAGGATTCATCCTATAAGGATGAAAAATATTCCAGTTCAGTATGAAAAATCAGTTGCAAAACAGGTCTCAGAGGAATCCTTGTGCCATACAGGAATTTACATATTCCATTACAAGAGAGGCACCAGCAACACAAGTGCTATGAATTCACTACAATTCCAGCTGGCAAAATTGAAGCTGACTAGTACTGAGAGCAAGTGAGACAGCAAGAAATACAGTTTGACCTTTTGCTGAAAGGAAATTTGAAGGTGCAGATATTGAATACTCAGTCAATTCTGTTCAAATTCTTATTAAAACAAAGCAGCCTTTCCATTAAGACATTATTTCCTTTAGGTGGGATGTTTGCTAGTAGAGCTATTTCTATAAAAACCACACTAACAGCCAATCATAAATTAATACTCAGCAAATCAGAGAGTCATAAAAATGGAAAATGTTCATGTAAGATTCATCCCAAGGGGGAATCTGGTCCAGAAAGTAGCAGACCTCAACCAGTAGTTTCTATGCCAACCCATATTATCCAGGGAAGGACCAGGAAAACACAAAGTTTTAGAGACTGATATGAGTATTGAGGCTAATTATTCAAAAAGCTGGCAAAGCTTTCCATTTCCCCTAGTGGCTATTTACTTTTTGAAGGTACCAGATATTTTTATTCCAGGGTCAAAGGATGACACAAAGAAACAGAATCAAAGAACAGCATGGGGTTGGAAAACAAAGCACTGGAAAGAGTAAACTAGAGTAAACTGGAAAGTAAGTAAACTAGTAAAAGTAAAAAGAAAGTAAACTAGTAAACTAGAAAGAGTATTGTTGAGCCTGTCAGCCGAAGTGGTAGATAAAAATAAATGAAGCTGTAACCTTTTAGATGAACTAGGAAATCTGAATCATAATCAATTTGCAAACTCAAATACAGCAGTCTGGAAATCATTTGAAGCCTGAGATTAGGAATAAAGAAAAAAGGCAGTAGCTTCAAAATTGCCTTTTAGACTTATTTTTAGACACAGCACCCATATACTGTCACACCAGCCAGATTGCTTATTTCACATTTTCATTAACCTCAATCCAAGCCACTTGTGTAGGTTGATAAAGAAGGGCAAACATTAGCTAATACTATACATGAAGAAATCAAGTCAAAGAGGTCTGAGGGCAGGCAGTAGTTCAGGAGAATGGGTAACACACTTTCTATCACTTGGCCACTGGCATCAGTTATTACAGGGAACAAACAAAACATTCTCAAACAATCCTTTTGTAGGCTGTCAAACTAAGCTGATATTCAGTAGGAGTTCATTGCATTCACTAAATAACCACACCATTCTACCAAGAATGCAACTGATATACTGAGGAGTGACTGGAGGAAAGACTGTGTGCCCTCCTTAGAAGCAAATTTTTTCAAGTCCCAGCAAAGGCACAATTAAACACTTCTGTAGATAAATGTGGAAAAAAACACTGTGAAAGCAGTATATTTTAGCTCTATAGTGCCTGAAATGTTCATTTCTGAAATAAATTTCCTTGCTTTCCCAAGGAAATCTAGTTCTTGGACTCTAGTGCCAAGTTGAGTGCACCAAACTCATGACGTTTTATATAAAAAATGATTCTTTTAGATAATAAAGAACTGGTGATAGTAAGAAATCAAGACTAAAGAAGAGCTTTTCTTTTAAATATTACGTTGTCCTTAGCCCTTATTTGCTTCTTCAACATTGTTTTACTGTTCCTCAGCTCCTACCTGTCTCTGCCTTCACATTCTCCCACACTCACACATTTTCCTGTCCATATGCTCAGTTTTATCCTAGAAACAGCAGTGAATTCCATCTGCTGAAGTCTTACATGGAACTTGAGAAACTCCATTCAAATCACAAAGTATTACAATGAAAATTTAAGCACTTTGCAAATGATCTGGGAGAGTTGTTTCTTGCCGATCACACTACAAATGTTTCATTTTTAATCTTTACTGCATTAAAACCCCCCAGAATTACTTGTAGACTCTAATGAACAATGGAAATGTTCTGTGTGAAGCACAGTGAAGCATTCCATTGATTGCAGTGACCTTGTAAGTGCCACTACAAGTGACACACCTGACAAGCAGGGTCCAGATCCATTTTTCTTCTGAGGAACTTCTCCACGTGTCCAATTGTTGCCTCCCCTGACACACGCACAAACTTCTTTTCCAAAGGCTGCAAAGAATAAATGGGAGATTTCAAGGCAATGGACATTTTCAGCCATTATCCCTCATGCACCCCAATCCCAAGTGGAAGCCCAATAAGAGAGGGAGACATCTTCAATTTTTGGATCCTTTTCTAATCTACTTCCAGATTACCTCACAGGGAAAGGTCTAAATCCGTATTTAAGACTCAAATTCAAACTTGCTGCTGGTTAAAACAACACGTAAAAGTAACTCACTACTGACTTCAGTCCTATTTCACTGTTGATGTATTGGAAAATGATATTTGCTATTAATTCTGCACAGAAATTAGTTTTACACAGTATTTCAACAACTTCTCCCCTCACAAGCATTTACCCACCAGAAACACACAATCTATTTCCTACAATTTCCCTATTTTCCCCAAATCAGGCTTCTGTACCAAACATGATTCAGATAATTAAACCATATTCCACTTCACAATGCAAGGAGCTTAAGTATTTTAACATTCTAGAAGTATTTCTATATTATGGCTTAGGCTGGAACCAACTTAATAGTCCATGAAATTCCAGAACCAACTGAATGATGACATTATGCAGAACAGGAGGGCAAGACTACTCTCAAGTCTTTTTGTATCATTTCTAAATGCTTTCACAGCAAGGACTGCAACGATGAGACATTTGTTATGCCAGCTTCAAAGATTTTAATGGGTTTCTCTTCTACAGAGAAAATTTGAAACAGCTGACTGGTGACAGGGGCAAGTAAGCCAAGAGGCACAAAGGCAGAGCAGATGACTGCATTCCCTGTGATAAATGGATTACCTTTTGTGTCAATTAATTGGATTTTTATGTTGACTTCTGAACAGCTGTGACTTACTATGAAGGTTCATCATACTCTTTCAATTTGAAAGAAGGGTGAGAGGGTCATGGACTGCCCTTGAATTCAATCATGAATTTAAATATGTAGCCATGATAACTGTAGTTTCGGAACAATAGTTTGATTTATTCATATGCAAAAGTTAGAAATGCCAGTCAGACCTGATCTAAGGAACCACACTGCTGCAAGCCTGATGCTGCTGCATTTATGATTGCTGCAGGTATAAATCACAGCTTATGGGCACAGACCTAGACCTTGTAAACTATTCTCTCCCTGCCATTCCCCCTTTTTTTTTCTTGGGGCGGGGGGGGAAGGGCAAAACCCCTTTCTATATGAAGTTCAACATCTAGAAAAATAAGAAACAAAAATAAGACAGATAAATACATAACTGAGGACAGAGCAATGGCAAAGTTAGATCAGGGTATGTTTTGTGAGATGTGGGTATGAAAGAGGGTTCAGAAGGTTGACAAGTAAACCTTTTGGTCATGAAGTGGAATAAAAAGAGAGAAGACATGAACTATAGTGAAGAAAACAAAGATAGAAAGGAAGAAGAGAGTGAAACAGGGGGGTCAAGATACAGCAAGGATTTTGAAAATTTTAGAAAATAGTTAAAAGTTGTGGTATTTCTTAAAACTCACATGGATGATAAAAGTCTAAATACGCATGTAAGCTGAGTGGCACTTTAGTCTATGGATAGTAGGATTATTTCCAGCACAGAACTATCCACTGTGAATACTGGTGGGCAGCCTTTCATCTTCAACATCCTCAAAAGCTACAGTTAAAGTAAGCAGGAATATTTGTAGCTTAAAAGGAAAAAAAAGTACAACAGAAGCCCCACTCACACACAAAAAAAATCCCTTTCCTGAAACGCTGGGCAGGTGTGGAGGTAGAACAGATGAAGAAAATCAACTGTAGACATTTTCAGACACTGTCCCCCTTCTACAGAATAATTTTGGTTTAGAAACATATTTAAATTTCAATTCTTGGTGAAAATTCTTATTTCTGTATATAAAGGTTTCAAAATTGCCTCCTAAGTTCTGCCACAACAAATGTAATTACTATTAAAAATAGTATAAATAACTGCAATCAAATTAAGCAGTTTAGATTTGTGCCTAAAAACGTGTTGGTTAGAAATCAACTCAGCTGAAAACATGAAGGAAATTAATAAAATGGAACAATCAGGACAATTCACATTTAAGTCACTAACATGTTTTTTTCTCAAATTCTTTTATAGTGAAACTTATCCTGCTAATGTGAACTGTCTTTCCCATTTTATGTGCCATTCCAGCTTTTGAGTCCTGCATTTCCAATACAATGAAAGCTTAAATACAATTTAAAATTACTCAGTATATGTTGCATCTCCTTTCTCTTGAAGAGCCTTGCTTTCTAAATATTCAGCCAAAATAGTGGAATATCATGTTCTGTGTGTCTCTAACTACAGCATATGAAATCAGGAAGGAAGCAAACAATGTGCAGCTGCTCTATGAATTTGTACTGAAGCAGCTCAGTAAGAAGACCAGGACTGGAAAGAGAGTCATATTCTTCAGCATGGATAGGGAATGCTATTCCTTGTTTACAGCCACTGCTCAGACAGCAGATATTGTTAGTGAAAAAAACAGACAGAAAAAAGAATAAGCTTTCTGTTGGCTAAAAAAGTGTATTGTGCCATCCAGACAATCTGTATATATTTTTCTTTTGGTTATGCTTAAGCACATGGCAATTTATTTCACTGTTGTTATACCTGAGGGTATATTTCCTCTGAATAACCTATGCAAGTTTTCCACTAGAATTAAATAATCTTATTCAAAGCCCAGTATTTCAGACAATGTCTACACCTTTGTTCAGGATTCCAGTGAAAGCCATAGCAGTGCACCTTTTGGAGAGAGGCAAGAATAACAAGCTTGAATCACCCAGGTGAAATTTCATCAGTATCATTCTCATTCTCCCACACAATTAATTATGTAGCCTCAGAGGAACTCTTACTCTTGTGTGATGCTACACTATAGCAGGTTTGAAAGCACACTGTAATCCAAGGTTGGTTATTGCTACGCTGATCAAACTTCAGGCTGAGCTCAGTGTAAGGAAAACAAACTAAATGAAATGCATTCAGGTTATACATATTTCTGAGGTAAATCATAAGAGAGAAATTTAAACCACATCTGCACCTTAAAATTCCCTGTGCCTTCGTTAGCTCTGAAAAACAAGAGAAAAGAGTCAATATTGCTAAGGTTAACAGTTATTAACACCCTAAAGTTCTTTATTATAACAGTGACTTATTGAGTTAGTGTTCTGGCATATCAACCTTATTTTTCAAATCAGGCTCTTCCTTCCATTAAACTCTAATACATGAAATAACATCAGACAGAATTTTTGTATCTTTCTCTCCTACCCTTTATTTGGTACTCCAGTTTTCCTGGAAATTCAGTTATTTATGACTTTAAGGTTTGTCTTCACGAAACAGAAAAAAACACCACAGCCTAAAGCTATTTTTATACATAAAATAACATTCATTTTCACAGGATTAGGTTATAACATTAATGGTGTTTAAACATCCACACTTCATCATCCTTGATATTTGGATCTTTTACAGACAGTACTTAAGAATTTGCTGAGAGAACATGCCCAACCACCAAAAAGGCTTTCTGGGCCAGTTGTTTGCCTTCCAGGCTATTTATAACACAGAATTAGTGCTAATGCTATCTAGGAACTCAGGAAAGCAGCAGGTGTTTCTCTGGAAGGTGAAATACACACAAAGGTGGCAAATGACCAAATTCCCAGCTGGCTTCGACAGAGTTTCACTGATGTCTGAGCACATATTGATCATCTATACTCTGCAACCCCATCTTATAGTGCAGAGTATAAATTTTTCAAAGAAGTAAGCCAAATTCATGACATTTTATTTTTCTTGCATTGTGTTAGCAAGTATGTATATGTGAGAGGAAACAAAAAGAAGAAAAGAAGCAGTATTTCCTGGCATTGGAGAGGTCAAAAATCAAACATCACTATAAAATGATCGTACTTCTACTGAGCATTTGATAGAGCAAACAAATGTATTTGTAATTCTTCTGCAGAGCACACAATGTGGCACTTCAAGTTGCTGTAACCAAGTACCTCCACCTCTCCATACCTGCTATCAGACTTCAGTAAAACTACTGTCAAATTCTGCCACCAAAATGAAATTTAAAGTTACTAACACAAAAAAGCTTTTCCCCTACAGCTGTTATCTTCTTCGACACAGTTCCACAGCCACAGGCAATTAAATACTCTAGCCCCACAGTACAGACAATCAAACTTTCAAAGTAACAATTTTGGCTGGGTAGTTCAATGCATGCCAAGTTTTCTTTATCTAAAAGACTTCTTTAACTCTCATCACCAAGATAAACTCCTTGATTTTGACTGTTGGAGAGAAAAATATATCAACCCTAAAACATATAAAGTATAAAAGAAGCTCAAAGGTTAAGAAGTCACTAAAACAAGTTGTAAAGTAGATGCTGTTAAAGGATTACCCTTTTTTTTTTTTTGTTAGAAACATTCTGTGCTTCCCTTCATACACATTAATGAAAACACAGTGGACAGTTTCACATAAAATAGATGATATTTGCAGTTTTACCTGTTTTGCTGCCAACAGTGGGACGGAAGCTTGAAATACAACTACCAGAAGAACAAATACACCAATATAGATTCAAAAGTCACCTTGTTTCAAAGGCAGGTACATTTTTACTATTTTTGAAGACTAACAGCTTCCTTCTGCTCTAAGAGAAGGAAAATGTACTTGCTGAGAATCACCAGAAGGAAGTAACCAGGACACTTTCACAGTGCAGATTTAAAACAAAGTACCTGCACTAGAATGATTTCAAACCTTCTCTAATGCTGCAGCAAAGAAAATCTAAGGAAGCTTTCCTATAAAGTCATCCACATATAAAGTATTCCAATCTGAAAGGGATATTCTTTCAACTAAAATCTAATTCCTGTTTTTAAAGTCATTTTACAGTGAAATTATCACTGAGGGAGACGGGTGGTTCTTGGTATAAAATCATGCTCCTGTGCCCCTTCACTCCAAATGCTCCCTCTGCCACCTGCTGGGCCAGCACAGCAGAGGCTGGTACCTGTACCTGTCACAGGTCCCCAAACTCCAATTTAGATGGTAACTACAGTCACAGACACAGTCACAGCCAAGGCAATAAAATAACAGCACATACATTCCTAACACAATAGCATTAGATTTACTCTTTTTTCACCTAGTTTTTAGTCAAGGCATTTTATCTCATGTCTGTATTTATCCATGTGATCAAATTTTACTCACTGAGGTGAAAATCATGTCTGAGCATCAAGTCATTGGAACCTGCCCTAATTATATCATGTGTTTTATATTACATTCATTAAAGGGAAATAAACCTGAACCTGAAACAAACTGGGTTGAAAGGTTATCAAGAACTGCAAGTGCCCAATTTGGGATATCCAAGATTGGATTTGTTTGTAGAACATTTGATACTGCAGTTTTAAGTCATGACTCCCACCACTTTCAGCTGTGGTTGTGAGCATTCACCACTTCTGCAAGTCAGGGATGCAGAAATTAAGTCAGGGATGTGAATTCGCAAGGACATTCTATAGAATAGCAGGGATTGTTCCCTAAAACCTTCTCTTTTCTTCCTGTAATCTCACTTCTCATCCATTTAAAGAAACAAAGTAGCAATGTGATGGGCAAAACCTTTTTAAAAGAGAAAAAAGGGCAACAAACCAAAAGCCTACACAGCACCCCCTACACAGCCAAAATTTACCCAAGGAGTTAATTTGTTCTGCATTCTGAATAAATTAAAACACAGTGGAAACACTGGACATAACACACAAAGACCAGGATGTGATGTCTACAAGAGTGAGGCTGAATGCAGGTGGTATGCTTTGCTGCTAGAATTTCCCAGTTTCTGATGGCTTGACTTTACATCATTTGTGGAACAGTCTACTGTGATCATATATTAGTTATATGAACTAATATATTTGTGTTGAGGCAAAGCCAGACCAAAAGTAGGCACAATTTGGGCAGAGGGGTAAGAGTTGCAAAAGCCAAGCTGCTTCTACCCCTTGCAGAGGTTCTGTACTGCGTGATGCTACCAGAGCAGCAACAGCTTTCAAGCCTTTCTCAATTAATCTCTCTCAATCATTAACATATAAATCTGCACAGGGTCAAAGCAATGCAATTTCTCCTTCCTGTATTCCTGAAAACAACTCAAGAGCTTGGGCTGGATTTCTCCCTCACAATCCATGGCTAAAAGATGACTCCTGATACAAAACCTGCAACATAATTCATTCAAGGCTGGGAACAGTCAGGCAAGCATCACAGTAGATCACAGTAGTACCCCCACCTATAACATTTACAGGAACACTGCTCCTGCTGCCCAGGTTGTAGTTGCAGTCCCTGAGTTATATGAGTAAGTCCTAACATGGTCAGCATCAATGGTATTTCCACCTACAGAAATCAGGAAATATAAGAGACAAGTATTTCATAACTCAGTTCACTGAGACTACACTACTTTGTTAAAAATAAAACTGAGTTATAAAACCACTTTTACCAAGCTGTTTTCACAGGAAGATGCAGAACCCCAGAATGCTGTGGGGTTGAAAGGGACCTCTGGAGATCATCTAGTTCAACCCCTGCCAAAGCAGGGCCACCCAGAGCAGGTTGCACAGGAATGTGTCCAGGTGGGGTTTGAACATCTCCAGAGACAGAGACTCCACGACCTTTCTGGGCAGCCTCTTCCAGGGCTCTGCCACCCTCAAAGTCAAGTTCCTCCTTGTGTTTAGATGGGATTTCTTATGTTCAAGTTTTTGCCTGTTTCCTCATCCTGTCACTAGGCACCACTGATAAAAGACTGGCCTCTCCCTCTTGTCACCCACCCTTGAAATATTTATAGGCACTGATCAGATCCCCCTCAGTCTTCTCTTCTCCAGACTAAGAAGACCCAAGTCCCTCAGCCTTCCCTTGTAGAAGATGTTCCAGGCCCCTCATCATCTCTGTAGCCCTCTGTTGTACCCACTCCAGTAGTTCCCTGTCTTTCTTCAACTGGGGAGCCCAGAACTGGACCCAGTACTCCAGATCTGCATTATGCCAAGCTGACAGTAACTAACACACTCTAAGTTAAAATGAGGAGATGCACATTTGATGACAACTAAAAGCCAGTAACAGTCCAATACACACACAAACAGCACCCTCACATCAGCTACTTGCTCTTAAATTTACACATAACTCACCCAATAAACTCCAGAAGTATGGAGATGTCAAGTTCTGGTGGGATCCGAAACACAGAGCCCAGAACTTTTCGAGGTCTTCCTCTGCTCACCGGAACTGGCTGTGGGACAGCTGAAATATTCAAAAAGCCAAAACACAAACACAGCTTGAAATTAAAACAGCCCAAGATACTAATATGTACCAAGAAAACCAGATGAGCTCATGAGGAAAAAAGAGCCCATGCAATTCACCTTATTTTTTCTTTTTAGTGACTAAATCAGTTCCTTTTCATTTCATGCTGTGTATCTGAACCAGCATTTTATCAGCTTTCTGCACAGCACTTCTCCAAAGAGCTGCATATTTAATAGTAAACCAAAAAATACTTAGAATAATCCCTCATCTGTCAGCAGCCTTTATCTTATTTGTCATACTTTGTAGCATCTATTATTTATTAAGGGCCACAAAATAAAATTAACACATATTTTACACATATATCCCAGTTGTAGACAAAATATAATTTGTTTTAAAAATCCAACCACAATCTGGATTTAAAGTGCTGCCAATTCCATCTGTTTTTCTAATCTGAGAACTGTGACAAGTTACAGCAGTCAGATAGTTAAGAATCCCACACTGCCAATACTACATCTCTTCTTCAGTTGTGGGC
The DNA here is from genome assembly GCA_013400375.1 of Thinocorus orbignyianus. NCBI lineage: Eukaryota > Metazoa > Chordata > Aves > Ciconiiformes > Thinocoridae > Thinocorus > Thinocorus orbignyianus. Next base: position 138,437 of record VXBW01000926.1, read on the forward strand.
TAATATTTTAAGAAAAGTCCTTCATAATAAATAGTATCATAAATATTTCCTTAACATTATCCTCTAAAGTCATTACAGCTCACCTGGTTTGGGCACTTCTAATCCTCTTTCCTTATAGAAGTCATGCATTTGTTTTTTCTCTCCTGGAAAAAAAACCAAAACAACCCACAGATTGGAATGTTATTTCAGATGCTGAAAAAGTATCCATATAGTTTCTACTATTCAGAGTAGTAGAAACTTTCCAAGTTCCTACAGACCTTCCCCATCACCAATATTCCATATGAGGCTGGTACATTTAAGATACTCAGACCAAGAGTTTATTAGTAAAAACTGGGGAAAAAAACTAGAGAAACTGGCCATAAATCATACTGAAATAGTTTAATACCCTTCTGGCTGTCATGACTGTTTATATACAATCTATAGGCTGCCATGGCTCTATTTTTCTACCATCTATAGTCCATGTATATATCCATTGGATGTTTATATTTCACTCAGTCTACACAGGTGGACTTTGGAGATTTATTGGCTCCCAAAGTTCAACATAAATGACATGAGACAACGAATGCATCTAAAAACAGGAAAAAACCAAAAGCACTTGAGAGAATCAGTCTTGGCATCCCTTTTTCAACTGTACAAAGTGAGCTTATTAGAGGGAATGATATTTTCCATACAAGGCACAACTATGAAGTTGGACACAGTGACACCTGTGTTTCATGAGATAGCAGCCAAAAAAAAGTGAGCTGTCTCAGCTAATTCATTAAGATTTATAACCAAATGTTACAAAACTATTCTAAAGAGTCCAGGAAGAAACGGGATTTTGGATTACTGTTTTCCATTCAGTCTTTTCAATCTCTAGATGGTAATAAAATACTTACTTTCCTCCAAATTGACAACTAACTTATAGACTATGTCTTGCAGTTGCCGGTCCAGTCTATTAAAAAGAAAAAAAATAAAGAGATCTCATATTACTGTAACACTAAGCAAATGCATAAAAATACCCAGGGCTGAGAGTAACAAACCCCAGAAAGGGATACAAACCAGGTCAAACAAGATATTGAGTATTTTTATCTTCACTATTGAGATAAAACTTATATGAACAAAGAACACAATGCACTCCTTGTAACCGTTCCTTCATTTGAAATCAGAAAGCACTACAAATCTGCAAGATAAAGCATTTAAAACAACAAAACCTGAAAAAAAAATATCAAGAAAATCAGCATGAACTTATTACCTGATATTATAAAGGGGCTGTGTCTGATGTACAACGATATTGCATTTTGGACATCTGTTGCTATAGTAGAAGTGTCTCACTATGCAGCTTTTACAAACTGTAAAGAAAAGATACACCATAAAAGTCACGTGTCCGTTATACAACACCACCTGGTTAATTAAGAGGAACAATTACACCCAGGCTTCTCCCATAAAATTTGTCAGAGACAAAATGAAGCACGTCTTTCAATCTCAAGTAAACAGTAGCCCTCTGTTTGTACAGGATAGAACATTCCTGAATATTCAATCAGGAATAAGTAATCCTAATCCAACTGATGGTAGGTTATAGACTAAATGTTCCAGGGATGCATATTTCTGGACTATTTCTGAACTGGTATTTCCACACAGCCACTTACTGAGTTTTGTGAAGTTACAAGCTCCTATCAGCAACGGCTTAGGAAACTCTCTTGTCCATTATGAGCAGGGCCATTATGAGCAGGGCCACTAAACTTTCTTTTCTCAGTTACATACTCAAATTCCTAGACCCTACAATTAAAAAAAAAACAAAACAGGTTGCTCAAAGCCCCATCCAGCCTGGCCTTGAACCCCTCCAGGGATGGGGCATCAACAATTTCCCTGGGCAACCTGTTNCATATGGGTTGCATCATCTTCTCTCTTAACCTGGGAGAACAAGCTGACTCCACAATTGACTCATTTCATGATTTTCTGATGCTTAAAATATCCATAAAAGTATTTTCCTTAAGGAACAGAATAAACACAACATACATTTTGTCAAACAGAATTATCTTCGTGAAGACAGAATATCTCAACAGCTGATTTCTGCTTGAATGTGCAACCAAACCCTAAGAGTGACGGTATCGATACTTACAGGTGTGCAGACATTCTGTAATAGTTGTAGCATCAATGAAGTAACCTTTGCAGATGGAACACAGGATGTAAGGGGTCAGCTCCGCCAGGTTTATCATACGCTACAAACAAAGACAGTCTGTAAGAGTTTGAATACCCAGACTAAGCCATGAAAATTCCCAATCGCAGCTTCCAAAACCATCACAGTCTTAAAATGACAAAGAAATCTGGATCAACATGCTATAGAAATGAGTTTTCCAAAAAGGTCAGTCATTCCTCATACACAGCTCTTCTCTAAATACTTTCATCTAGTCTTCTAAATTAACCGTTTTGTGAATGGAAATCCAACTTGTTCTGTGAATTTCACATCTGAAAAGCAAACTAAAACCAATCCTTTCAAGAAAAGTTCTTTTGGATGAGTTCTTTAATATCAGTCAAGAGTGAAGTGGATACTAAGAGCAAATAATATCATTATTTAAAAAAAAAAAAATCAGTGTATTGGGGGTCCCAAATCAAGTGGGCTTGATTAATAACTAGTGCTTTTGTACCTACACCAAGTTTGTGATTATACAAACACATATGGCTGCAAAGACTGAGATTTCACTGCTCTGAATTTTGGTTATGAAGTACCTTTATCAGGGACAAGTGATTTCGTAACTACTTTCCTGTCAGAAGTCTGCTAACACACGTTAGGTTTCTACATTCTGTCCCCTCTAGTCTCAAAGCCAGACTAAAGGGCCTTCTTTCCCTCAATGACACTATTCATTCCACCCACACGCCACTGTTCAGCACCCTCTCAGCAATGCCAAGATTTTGTAAGGGCTTCATTTAAATCAGAGAGTTGAAGTTTCAGCCTGGAGAAGAGAAGGCGAGAGACTCTTGATCAGGGAGTGGAGAGACAGGACAAGGGGTAATGGTTTTAGACTGAAAGAGGGGAGATTTAGATTAGATACCAGAAAGAAATTCCTTCCTGTGAGGGTGGTGAGACCCTGGAACAGGTTGCCCAGAGAAGCTGCGGCTGCCCCATCCCTGGAGGGGTTCAAGGCCAGGCTGGATGGGGCTTGGAGCAACCTGGTGTAGTGGGAGGTGTCCCTGCCCAGGGCAGGGGGCTGGAACTAGATGGTCTTTAGGGTCCCTTCCAACTCTAACCATCCTATAATTCTGTAAGGGAACTTGGGTACTAATAAAAAAGCCTATTATCATACAGCTTACATTGCCTAAGCAGGGGTCCAGATTTGCACCTGGAAGTTTTCAGAACTCCCCCAAAACATGTAAATTGAAGTCTGTTGCTTTTAGGACCTTCCTGAAAACCACCACCTTCTAAAAACACCAGGCGTTACCGGCAGACACTGCCCTTCGCACCCAGCAGCCCTCCTCCAGCAGGATGGCTGGCCTGCTCCCTCAGCCTCACATCCCCGCGGTGCCCTTCTCCTCGCCGGAGCTGAGGGCCCGCTCCGGTGGGGTCCGCCCCCGCCATCCCACCCTCCCCACAGGCCCTGCCAGCCCGCCATGGCGGCGACGCGGGGCACGCCGGGAGCCGGGCCCGGNNNNCGCGAGAGGGCCGTTAGGCGCGCGAGAGGACCGTTATGGTCCCTCACCTCAGAGACCGCCCTCCCCCCGCCATTCCCCACACCTCCCGGTCGTCGTCCGAGTCAAGCTCCCCGTCGTCCGTCCCGAACCGAGCCCCGGGGTCACCCTCCATCTCCTCTTCCTCCATCTCCTCTTCCTCATCGTCTTCTTCGTCGTCCTCGTCGCCGCTGGACTCCGAGCGGCTCCGCTCGAACTCGAAGGGATGAGAGCGCGACCCCGAGCAGCTGGGAGCCCCCTCCATCTCCTGATCCTCCTCGGCCGGGCCCGCGGCGGCTCCCTCCGCTCCCGGCAGGACCGAGGCAGCGGAGCCAGCCTCCGCCTCCATGGCGGGGCAGACGCGGCACCTGCCGCCGCGGGGCACGGCGGGAACGGTAGTGCGCAGGCGCCGCAGCCCCAGGGCGCATGCGCAGCTGGCGCACGGCATGCTGGGAACTGTAGTTTTCTAGGATGCGTCACTACGCATGCGCCGAGGTTCAACCCGCCAGCAGCTTTAATGGCCTGTAGCTCTCTCCTTACGGTCTGTTTGCACTCGTTATCCCTTTAAGAATTAAGCGACTCGCTAACGAAGCGCTGGCAAGCGTTTAATTTACCACGACAAGCGCGTCAATCACAAAAACTCGATTTAATTTAAAAAAAATACAATTTATTCTGTAGTATCAACTAATCTGTATTTTCCCAACACGAATAAAAGAAGCAACGTTAGAAATACTTAGAAAATTAAGTCACTTAGCTACAGTTAACGTAACTCGGAGCAAGGCCTGTGAAGGCACACAGTCCTGAAGCCATCCTTGCCCTGCTCCATGGAGAGTAGTGGCTTATTAACACCAAATCAACCCATATCTGGACGAGGTGTCTCGCACACCGCAAGCACTGAGCTCCGTGATTCAGGGAGAATTAATTAGGGTTAATTAGCACCAGGAGCCCCTCCGTGTAGCGGCCTCCTTCAAAGCTGTCCTCCCTACTCTCGCCACCGTAAAGCACGCCTGCCGGAGTCGCAAAGCGGCGGCGTTATTACCTATCTTTTGCCCTGACTGTCGCAAGAGCGTCCGCGCTTGGCGGCGGCTGCCGGCGAATGGAGGGGGGCGATGCAAGATGGCGGCAGTACCTGAGGAGCCGGCGGAGGTGGTGGTGGTGAAGCCAGACCCCGATGCGGGAACGCCGCCGCAGCAGCCCCCTGCTGCTCCTCCGGCTGCCGCCGCCGCTCCCGCCGCCCCCCCCGCCGCGGNCGGATGGGGAGGCGGTGGGGAGCGGTGGTGTGGAGGCGGCCCCCTCTAAGCCCGCGGCGCCGGGCCCGGCCGCCTCGCCATCGGCGCTGGACCGGCAGACGCTTGTGGCTGTGCTGCAGTTCCTGCGGCGCAGCAACCTCCGAGAGTCCGAGGAGATCCTGCGGCGAGAAGCCCGGCTGCTCGGCGACGACCTCGGCTCTGCCGCCCTCAGCCCCACCGGCACCGGGCTCCGGGGAGCGGCGGGCGGCGATGCGGACGCCGCGACCGGCGAGGCGCTGCTCAACCGGGTCACCGCCGCCGCCACTATCGCGATAGGAGGCAACGCTGCTGCTGTCGCCTCTTCCAGCCCCGGAGTAACGGCTGTCGCCGCCGTGCCGCCGGGGAAAGGTGGGGGTTGCGGGGTCGCTGCCCGGGGAGGGAGGCCGCCCCTCCTGACGGGAGCCCTGGACGCTGAAGGGGGGCCCTGAGCCTCCCCCGGCCTCGGGGACTCTCCCTGGTGCTGGGACACAAGGGTTGGTGTCAGGTCGTGCCTCCTGTGGGTGACACTCCTTGGGTGCAGGGGACACCGAGTATGTCATTCCCCCATAAAGTTTGGGATGTCCTGGGGGTGCCCTGCCTGGAGCAAGGGACCGAATCTGTTATATTAGCAGGGAGTGCTGTCACAGAGAGAAGTGCTTCCCCTTGTCTCTGTGCCCCATTTCAACTAACAAGTAGCAGGAGGCTGAAGGTTTCCTTTGTAGTTAGTGATGGTCCAAGATGTGGCTGCAAGGGTGAGAAGGGATGCCTGAGGTATGGCTTGCATTTTGAAGAATGCTATAGGGTACTTGTAGAGGAGGCTTTATACATTTCTGGTTTGACTTGCTGAGTACTTGAGATGTCCTTTGGATAACTGGAGTTTTAAGTATTTTTAATCAATGTGTTCTGTGGGGCAGCTATGGAACAGTACTGTGAAGTTTCAGGAACCAATGTGTGTGAGTTCCAGTAAATATACAGTATAAAGTCTGCTTGTTGCTGCTATCACCTCTTACCATTGTTTTTACATAGAAGACAAAACAATAAAAATGTTTAATGACTGCATTGGCAAGTGACAAAATGTTACTGCCCTGTAATGGTTGTGTAGTGGTCTTGGTGAATTTTTCACTTAATGAACTTAATTTGCTTGTTTACTGGAAGTGAAATAATTATAGCAGGTATATCTTACAGACTTTAAAGGATTCCCTCCCTAATTTGACAATTTCTGGCTTTAATAGTGAAGATAATTTATTTTGGTGATGTTAGTGGCTTTTCCTTTACATTTCAAATCCTAGTTGAATTAGGCACTATGTTAAACATCTTAGGGAAAACACAGGGCAGGGAAAACACAGAAAGCAGCTGAAGGTGCTAGGAAAATGGACGATAAAGTGCTACTGTCCTCTCACTTGTCACTTAAAGTTGGTGCTGAACAAGCACAAGGGTGAGAAGAGTCCTGAAAGATCTCAGTGTCCTGTTTTGCTCAGAGCACCTCGCCTCACCAGCAGAGTTGTTAGCCACTGTGTGTTTGCTAGCTCTTTCAGGCTGTCTTACAAGCTCTTGTTTTATGCTTTGGCAGTTGGAGGAGCTGTGGTTGTGGAAGATCAGCCAGATGTGAGTGCAGTGTTGTCTGCCTACAATCAGCAGGGGGACCCGACGCTGTACGAGGAGTACTACAGCAGCCTGAAACACTTCATTGAGTGCTCCCTGGACTGTCATCGAGCAGAGCTCTCTCAGCTGTTTTATCCTCTCTTTGTGCACATGTACTTGGAATTGGTCTACAATCAACATGAGAGTGAAGCAAAGTCTTTTTTTGAAAGGTAGTTTGTTTTCATTCATGCATTTGCATTGTTAATTGCTATTTTGATTAAACCTGTAGGCTATAGTAGCATAGGCTTATATATATATGTATATATATTCTCTTCTCAGCCTGGAGAAGAGAACGCTCCGGGGAGACCTGAGAGCAGCCTTCCAGGATCTGAAGGGAGCTCCAGGAGAGCTGGGGAGGGACTCTTTGTCAGGAAGTCTAGTGACAGGATGAGGGGTAATGGTTTTAAATTGGAAGAGGGGAGATTTAGATTAGATACTAGGAAGAAGTTCTTTCCTGTGAGGGTGGTGAGGCACTGGAACAGGTTGCCCAGGGAAGTTGTTGATGCCCCATCCCTGGAAGTGTTCAAGGCCAGGCTGGATGGGGCTTGGAGCAACCTGCTCTAGGGAGAGGTGTCCCTGCCCATGGCAGGGGGGTTGGAACTGGATGATCTTTAAGGTCCCTTCCAACTCTGACCATTCTATGATTCTATGATATATATATATACATACACGTCTATTATTTTTCTCTTCTAATGTTGAAGGAATTTGGAATCTGAAGTAATGGTACCTTGGATTACAGAAATTCTTCTTTAAATCCTTTTCCAACCTCCTGTGTTAGAGAGATGTGCAAACTTTGTGCTTTTGTACTGTCTACATACAGATTTTGAACCATCTATATGGTGAGCTGGCTGGCTCCTTGTTGCGAATTATCACTGGAGAGATGCTGCTGCTTTAGAGAGGTTGGGGTTAATTTTTTAGCACTGGAAAATTGCAGGGAGGTGCCAAACAATGTGTGCCATAATTATTTGCTAATGTCATAGTATGTATATTGAAATTCTTCATATAAGACTAAAGGTATTAATTTATGGCTAATCTACAATTTTCTGTGCTCTTACTGTGTTTCACTCCTTTATCATTTGAGAAATCTAAATTTCATTTGTTTTCTGCATTGAGACCTGTTATGGAGTATTTAAATCCAAAAAGATAACTTTATCTCAGTCCAATATGGTCAGCAAAGCTGGTTCTGTAGAGAGTTAAACTGTTCCCTGCCACAACTATTTTATAATGTGGTGTGAGTGAGAATGGGAAACACTAGATGTGGTAGCTATTCTGTAGTGCAAGTGGAGAGTCAGAAACATGTTCACTGTGAAATCTGCATATTCAGGTAATGAATCATATATTAATACATCCAACAGTCTAGAGTAATAAAAAAAAAAGTCCTGTAATTTATGATACCACAAATTAGAGTTTCGTTTCTGTAAATAAACATGTTGGTGTAATTATTTACTTCAGGGCAAGAAGCCTTTGGGTGTATGAAATTCTGGGAGGTTCCATTTGTGTGTTCCCTTCATCTTGGTTTTTAACTGTTGAACGTTCTGACTGTGTACAGTAGGTCACTGGTGTGTCTTCCCCAGGGAAACTTACTGTAGTACTAAAAAAAATCCTAGATGTAATCAGTAGCTTCCAAAAGGTCCTTACCTATATGTTTCATGGTAAATAAGTGTGCACTTAGGAGATAATGTTTTCATAATATATCATAGAATGGTCAGAGTGGGAAGGGACCTTCAAGATCATCAAGTTCCAATCCCCTGCCATGGGCAGGGACACCTCTCCCTAGAGCAGGTTGCTCCAAGCTCCATCCAGCCTGGCCTTAAACACTTCCAGGGATGGGGCATCAACAGCTTCCCTGGGCAACCTGTTCCAGTGCCTCACCACCCTCACAGCAAAGAACTTCTTCCTAATATCTAATCTAAATCTCCCCTCTTCTAATTTAAAACCATTCCCCCTCGTCCTGTCACTAGACTTCCTGACAAAGAGTCCCTCCCCAGCTCTCCTGTAGGCTCCCTCAAGTCTTTTGATTGTGTCTTAAATTGTCTCCATAGATTTCACGGGGATCAGGAGTGCTATTACCAGGATGACCTGCGTGTGTTATCCAGCTTAACGAAAAAAGAGCATATGAAAGGCAACGAGACCATGCTGGATTTCCGAACAAGCAAGTTTGTGCTGCGTATTTCCCGTGACTCTTACCAACTCCTGAAGAGGCATCTTCAGGAAAAGCAGAACAATCAGATCTGGAACATCGTTCAGGAACATCTCTACATTGATATCTTTGATGGAATGCCTCGCAGTAAACAACAGATAGATGCCATGGTTGGAAGCTTGGCTGGGGAGGCAAAACGAGAAGCTAATAAAGCAAAGGTAGGAGTGAAAGATTGTTGTGCTCTTATAATTGAACCATTCCCCATCATTTTTTCAGGGAGATATCTAAGTATAGACTGACATGTCACTTGAGATATTAAAAGACAACATGAACAGAACAAAGGAAGGGGACTGTAAAAATAGTTGTTGGCAGGACTAGAGAGATCAAGATCCCTGGAAGTGTTTAAGGCCAGACTGGATGGGGCTTGGAGCAACCTGGTGTGGTGGGAGGTGTCCCTGCCCGATGGCAGGGGAGTTGGAACTTGATGATCTTGAAGGTCCCTTCCAACTCTGACCATTCTATGATTCTAAGAAACTGCTGAACCCCTTTGAGAGAACCTTGTATTCAGCCCACTGAACTAAATGTAAACCAACTCCTGAATCACTCCGGGGTTTTAAAATATGCACTTGACTATTTGGCTTCCTGTCTTGTACAACAGAAAGAATTCTGACTTACTGCCAGCTGTAGTGCAAGGGCTGTTTGTGTAGATCTTGGCGGTGTAGTACCATGGTGCTACACAGACCAACTGTCAGCTGTAGGGATTCTACCTTAAGGGAGCACCAAGAAGGGGTGGGAGAACTTAGAGTTGTCCAGATCAGTTGCTGGGTAGAACAACAGGACTTGTACCACATTTGTTGTGCGCTAGTCAGTGCTGTGTGCAGTAACAAAACCAGCAGTGTTAAAGGGGTAGCTCTATTGCTTGGACTACTATAGAATCATAGAATGGTCAGAGTTGGAGGGGACCTTAAAGATCATCAAGTTCCACCCCCACTGCCATGGGCAGGGAAACCTCCCACCAGATCAGGTTGCTCCAAGCCCCATCCAGCCTGGCCTTAAACTCTTCCAGGGATGGGGCATCAACAACTTCCCTGGGCAACCTGTTCCAGGGTCTCAACACCCTCACAGCAAAGAACTTCTTCCTAAGATCTCGTCTAAATCTCCCCTCTTCCAATTTAAAACCATTACCCCTTGTCCTGTCACTAGACTTCCTGACAGAGTCCCTCCCCAGCTCTCCTATGTTAACTAATTTTTTTTTAATGGATACTTTTTTCCAGTAAGAACAGCAATTACTGATTTATCTCACCTATTTTACTGGCTTTGCAGGTTTTCTTTGGCTTATTGAAAGAACCAGAATTTGATGTGCCTTTGGATGATGAAGATGAAGAAGGGGAAAACGAGGAAGGAAAGCCAAAGAAGAAAAAACCTAAAAAAGATAGTGTAGGATCAAAAAGTAAAAAACAAGACCCTAATGCTCCTCCCCAAAACAGGTACCAAGGGAACAACATGTAGAGAAGTCTTGTTAAATCCCGTCTTGTCATGTGTGCATCACTGTGGATGTGACATTTTTAGCTCTTTTGCTGTGGCAGCTGCACACAGCGTTAGCTGTAAGACTTCTAAGAGAGGTAATGGAAATCTGAGCATGTAACCTTCTGCCTTTGCCCTTCAAGATAATCTAAATTTCCCTTGGTAAAATTTCACTCAGTTACCCAGTAATCTTTTCAGGTCCTACTCAATTTATCTCATTCCATTGTCTGTCTGAAATACTCAAAGCTACTGGCTCTTATCAGTTAATCCTTGACTCAGTCTTTCTGTTTTCTCATTCTTGTTTCCTATTTGAATGTTGTGGTATAGGATTGTAAGCAAAGGTTTTGCTTTCTCTAACAATAGAAGAGGTGGTTTTAGTTTGGAAAAATGTGTGTTTCTTGTAGAATTCCTCTGCCTGAACTGAAAGACTCTGACAAGCTGGATAAAGTCATGAATATGAAGGAAGCTGCGAGGCGTGTGCGCCTTGGCCCGGAATGCCTGCCCTCCATCTGTTTCTACACGTTCCTTAATGCTTACCAGGTTGGTAAGAGTTTGGGGTAATATGGAAAAGAGAATAAAATTATAAACATTCCTCTTAGTACAGGAGGACTTAACAGAGTGGGCAAGGGTTCTTGGGGTATTTGAAAAGTTGTGTTGCAAAGTTTGTGTTCCAAAGTCTTCAAAATTCTTTTTAAAGATTCCTTAAACTCTTAAATTTCTGTAGTTTTGCTCTGATTTTGCCATAATTCCTTCTTTTTGCTTTTCTTCTGGCCCCCTAAGTATATTCTACAGAATACAGTGGGTGTTTTCCACCAAAGTACTGGAAAACAGTCCTGTTCTGCCACTTGTGCTTCATGCATATAGGTTTTTTTTTAATGGTGCAAGAATGTACATGTTTATGTCTATCCTAGAAGAATTCTCTCTTATTTTTGTGAAGAATAATGTTCTTAGTAGTAGTGAAGATGTTGTAACGTTTGAAATGCATCATCATGAAAGACACAAAGAATATAAATGGACGCTTTCTGAACAGGGTCTGACTGCAGTGGATATTACAGATGACTCCAGCATGATTGTAGGAGGCTTTGCTGACTCTACAGTCAGAGTCTGGTCTGTGACTCCGAAAAAGCTACGTAGTGTGAAAACAGCAGCAGGTAATTAAGACAGTGATAATTAATATGAGTGACCTGCCTGGATGCAGTCCTGAGGGATGTGCTCTGGGCAATCCTGAGGGATGGCTCTGGACCAGGTTGGATGGGGCTTTGAGCAACCTGCTCTAGAGAGAGGTGTCCCTGCCCAGGGCAGGGGGGTTGGAACTTGATGCTCTTTAAGGTCCATTCCAACTCTGACCATTCTATGATTCTATGAATCCTGCTTCAGCAGGGAAGCTGGACTGGATGATCTCTAGAGTTCCCTTCCAACTCTGACAATTCCCTGATCCCATGCTTTGCTTGTGAGAGCTGTGTTTTGCACGAATAGAGAGGAAGATGTCTGTGGCAGGAGAGTTGGCTTCAGCAGCTGGGTACTTTCACTTTGAAGAGAGAGGATACACACAGACAGTGTGTACAATCACATCTTACATGCTGGCATTGGAAATATTTTTCAAGGGATGAGCAATCAGGTTGTGTAACCTGCTGAGGGTGGTCAGTGCATGGAGCTTGGAACTAACCATCTTGTTTTTGAAGTGGATGGTGTGTGAGCTGGTGCAGGCAGGACGCAGGAACAACCACAAACCCATGGATTAAAGACTTAGAACAAATTTAATCTCCATACCTCATGGATTGGGGAATCTCCAAAGCAGCACGTGGGCAGAGGCAGGCAAGCAGGGGATGCAGGCACCAGCGAGCAGGGGAGGGTCCTTTTTAGAAAGATTCTGACAGTTATAGCTGAACTTTGAAATATTGCAGACCTCAGTCTCATCGACAAAGAATCGGACGATGTCTTGGAGAGGATCATGGATGAGAAAACAGCAAGTGAGTTGAAGATTTTATATGGTCACAGTGGACCTGTCTATGGCACCAGCTTCAGTCCTGATAGGTAAAAGAAGTTTACAAGCTAACCTTGAGTTTTAATTGTGCAATACTGAATGCAAACGTGTTTTTAATGCAGCTTTCTCCAGAAAATTAAAGAAATTCTTGATGCAGCTTATCAGAAACTCTGTGTAAGTGCTCAGTGTGCTCAGGGGATAGGGTGCTGTCAGCTGTTACTGAAACCAACCAGAGCTGAGGATGCCAGCACTGTTTTTAAGGTTGAAGACACAGACAGCAAAATAAACCATCATTTTGCAAACTGCAGTTTAAGTTGGCTTTTAACTAACTGAATTGTAGGAGGAAAAACACTGCAGCTCTTACTGCACTTCTGGTATTGCAAACCACAGAACCAGACTGAGTTGTGTTTCTCCTATTCTATTGAGACTTCATTGTCAAAATGTACAGAATATTATCTTAAAATAAGAGATCTGAAAACTTTTATGTAGTTATGAGAGTCTGGATAATAGAAAGGAGGTTTAAATGTGTAAATTTTGGCTTTTGCATGTGTCTAGTCAGGAAACAGCCATCACAGGAATGCAACTGGGAAGTAAACTTTTTATGGAACATGAATGTAGAATCTGTAATGATGAATTGAGAATGTGAACATGATAGAAAGCCTTTTTCAGGGAATCCTAGAATTCTGTTTAGAGTTATACTAAAAGATATATATATATTTTAAAGTAACATGGTATAGCACTTTACTAGTAACTTTTTTCATTTAACTGGAATTCCTGAGTAACAATCAGCTCTGTGAGTTGGTGGTTTTTTAATTCCATTTTTTTCCTCACCTGTATATTGCTGTCTCATCAGAATTAGTTATCAACATCCAAATGTCTCTCTTCTTTTGCATAAAGGCCTAGAACTGGATTCTGCTTGACTTGATTATTGTTGCTTACCCCTACTAAAATGCTGATTTATGTGACATGCTGAACAGAGGCTGTTGAGTGGACAGTTTGTCTTATCATAGACACCTCACTGTCCTTTCTCCTCTGACAGGAACTATCTGTTGTCCTGCTCTGAGGATGGCACTGTCAGATTGTGGAGTCTCCAAACATTCACCTGTTTGGTTGGATACAAAGGACACAACTACCCGGTATGGGATACACAGTTCTCTCCGTATGGCTACTACTTCGTGTCAGGGGGACACGACAGAGTGGCTCGGTAAGAAACTGGATGGGTTTTTTACTGGTTTGGTTGGTTTATGGTGGGTTAACCTGAAAGTGACCAGCTGGTATACTCTGGCCTAATTGTACTGCACATAAACCTTATTTCATGTCAATTAAAATACAAATTAACGAATGTTTTAATGTCGGGGTTTGGTAGTTTGGGTTTTGTTTTGTTTTGTTTTTCAACACATACCAGATTATTTGATGACTGAAGAGATGGATGGTCATGTAGAACAACACTAAGTGTTCTCTTCCAGTTGTTTAACAACTTGAAAGAATACTCTTTATTTCTCCCTTTGGAAAAGTATACTTTTCCAAAACAAATCCTGCCAATTCCATAAACTGACCAGTAAGAAACCGCCATGTAATTACTTGCATTTATTCTTCATTGTACAACAGATACTGAACTTCATTAGGGCTCTCCTCATTAATAAAGCTTTCCTTTTCAGTCTGTGGGCAACGGATCACTACCAGCCTTTACGGATATTTGCTGGCCATCTTGCTGATGTGACGTGTACCCGGTTTCATCCAAACTCTAATTACATTGCCACGGGCTCAGCAGACAGGACTGTGCGGCTCTGGGATGTTTTGAATGGAAATTGTGTGAGAATATTCACTGGACACAAGGTAAACACCTGTCACAGTGTGGAAATAAAATGATTTCAGTGATGAGATTTGTATTCAGAACGACTATGGGTTGAGTAACTGAATGTGAGTAAACTTAATCAACTTGTTTGGTGTGTGTCTCCGCCCTCACTGTCTGTTCTAGGGACCAATTCATTCCTTGGCATTTTCTCCCAATGGACGATTCCTGGCTACTGGAGCAACAGATGGAAGAGTTCTGCTGTGGGACATTGGACATGGTTTGATGGTTGGAGAACTGAAAGGGCACACGGACACTATCTATGCGCTCAGATTCAGTAGAGATGGAGAGATTTTAGCATCAGGTAAAATCCACAGGAAACAGTGAAGCTGCTGTTGGGTTCCATAAAGCTGAAAAGGAATGTTATAATTGGTTTTGTAAGTTGAGGAAGACAAAGTAGAATCACTTGCTTGGTAGCAAAAGCAGCAACTGCTGGTACGAGGCGAGTACTACCCTGAACTGAGAAGCAGGACTCCTCACTACTCCAGGAGCTGAAGGCAGGGTGTTTGTGCAGTAGGCTGCAAAGATGATGAGGGGCCTGGAGCATCTCTCTGATGAGGAGAGGCTGAGGGACTTGCGTCTTTTTAGTCTGGAGGAGAGAGACTGAGGGGCAATCCAATCAACACCTGTAAACAATTCAAGGGTGTCAGGAGGATGGGGCCAGACTTTTCTCAGTGGTGCCCAGTGATGGGACAAGAGGGAACGGGCACAACCTTGAACATAAAAAGTTCCATCTGAACATGAGGAGGAACTTCTTCCCTGTGAGGGTGGCAGAGCCCTGGCAGAGGCTGCCCAGAGAGGTGGTGGGGTCTCCATCTCTGGAGACATTCAAACCCCACCTGGACACATTCCTGTGGGACCTGCTTTGACAATAAATGAAACTCTTAAATCTCCTTATCTCTTCTTTCTTTCTGAGGGGAAGAAGGGCCACGTGTAAATCTGGTTTTGGTAAATTTGGCTGAAACAGGGCTGAGGGCTAGTCCACCACTACAAGCAAGCCTATTTGTGCTTTAATATCTTTTGACTTGCTCCCCAGTTACTTTTTATTATATGCCTTTTTTTTATTAATAAAAGAAAGTATTTTAAACTGTTCCTTTATTTTGTTTCAGGTTCAATGGATAACACAGTTCGCCTGTGGGATGCCGTGAAAGCGTTTGAAGATTTAGAAACCGATGACTTTACTACAGCCACCGGCCACATAAACTTGCCTGAGAACTCCCAGGACTTGTTACTGGGTACATACATGACCAAATCTACTCCGGTTGTGCACCTCCACTTCACACGCAGGAACCTGCTCCTGGCTGCTGGAGCCTACAGCTCGCAGTGACACACACTCTGCTGCTCTCACCTCGGGATGCGAGCCCAGGAGGGATGCCTGCTGCAGGGGGAAAAAAGACTCTGTAAAGTTAATGCAAAGCAGCATCTTCTCAGTTCTGACATTTCATATTTATCCAGAGTTTGGAAATGCTGGAGGTTGAAAAGGAAGGGATTGCTCATGGTGCTTTTGATAAAAAAGTTATATATATGTATATGGAAATGGCTGTGTCCTCCCAGAGATGGTATTGAGCTCTGCTGAAACTTGTGGCGAGTTAACAGCCTTGGTATGTGTTCTCAAATGGTTTATTTTTGGGTTTTTTAATTATTATTTTTTAAAGCACTTAATTTATGGTTAGCAAATGTTTCATCAGTCTCAGCCACAAGCAAAAACTCTTCAGTTCCAGGAAAGACTGTAGTTGAATTCACTGTAGCCTTGGGCTGGGTGACAGGTATGGCCAGAGTCAGCGCAGCAGCACACGGGGCATTGAGAGCGGGTCCTGCAGCCGGGGGCTTGTGGGGACCTGCCCCCGAGTTATGGGGGGAAAGGGAGGCTTTATCCATCCCTTACTGAGTCCTGAAGAGTTTCAAACTCCTGTGATCTTTTGAGATCAGAAATGCAGATCTTGTTATTCTGTTTTCACAGGTAGTGAAACAGAAGTGTGGTAAGAACCAGAACAGCCACCTGAACTGTGTTTGCTTTCATGTTTGATGTATGAAGAACAACAGAAAAAAAGGGGGTGAAGGGGGGGGGAACAGGACTGAGGCACAGCTGAAATACTCATTATTTAAAAAGTGGACTTGAACCCTTTTATATTGTATTAGATCTAAAAGAACTTTCAAAATCTGCTTAAGGTCTAATATATCAAAACATAAAACTAGCCAAAAATGGAAATATTATTGCAGAGTGAAAGGATTAAAGACTTCTAAGTGTTACCACCAGTTTTCTCTTGAAATGAAACCTTCTCTGCAAGTTTTCCTTCTCTTCAGTTTCCACCCACGAAAGCATTGTACCCCACTGAGGAGTCCTGCACAAGCTGTAAAGCTCAGTGCTTTATTGCTCATGAGGAGTAAAACATGGAAAATACTGGGAAGGGGTGTGGTTTGTGGAGTTGTGTGGTGTGGGTCATCAGGTGGTTTTGGTTTTTTATTAAATCTCTTACAAGCTGGATACAGGGAACTCCGTACTGTGTTCCTCGTTGCTTCCAGTCAAGGTTACAACACCTCAACAACACCTCTCCTGCCTCTTTAGGGAAAATAAAACCATGACTTGACATTTCAAAGATAAAGTAAAGAGAGAACTACCTCCCCTCTGCTCCCTTCCCTAACTCATGGAGTAAAGGTACCTTACAGGCATTACACATCAAAGTAATGGGTGGAAAATTCATGAGGGAGATCACCTAGAACTTTTTCTTTAAAGAAAACAGGTTAAAACAAAATGATTTTGGCTTCTTTTTTTGTGTAATGGTATCTCAACAAAATTTCTTGGCTCTCAATTGGATCTCAGTTGGATTTAAGTACAATTTATGGTGAATCAAACAAGTTACTTCAAGCATGTAGAGTTTTGACAGCGTCAGACAAACACTGCCACCTCCTGCCTTTGTATCTTGTACAGTTTTATACTTTTGATATTATAATAAATACTAAAACCACGTAGTTTGTGTCTATATATTACAAGGTTTGGTATTTTTTTTCTCCTCCTGTGATGGCTGCAGCGGAAGCAAGAGCAGCGCTTGTACCAGAGCAAGGTCATTCAGAAAGGGTGAAGTTGATGAGTAGCAATTTCAGGTAAATCTCTGCCTAACCCTAGGGGATGGGGTTTAGCTAATTAGATCTATTACACTGTTACAACAACCATTAATCATCTGGAAAGTTGTATAAGCAGAGGTCATTTATGCAAACAAACTCATAGGAGAGGACTAAGACTAGATTTATTCAGAAGGCCCAGCGTTTACAAACAGCTTTTAAGAATACATGTGTTCAGCTCTGGAGTCCTCAACAGAGAAAGGACATGGAACTGTTGGAACAGGGCCACCAAGATGATCAGAGGGATGGAGCACCTCTCCTGTGGGGACAGGCAGAGGGAGCTGGGACTGTTCAGCCTGGAGAGGAGAAGGCTCCGGGGAGACCTTGGAGCAGCCTTCCAGGATCTGAAGGGGCTCCAAGGAGAGCTGGGGAGGGACTCTTTGTCAGGAAGTCTAGTGACAGGATGAGGGGTAATGGTTTTAAATTGGAAGAGGGGAGATTTAGATGAGATATTAGGAAGAATCTCTTTCCTGTGAGGGTGGTGAGGCACTGGAACAGGTTGCCCAGGGAAGTTGTGGATGCCCCATCCCTGGAAGTGTTTAAGGCCAGGTTGGATGGGGCTTGGAGCAACTTGCTCTAGGGAGAGGTGTCCCTGCCCAGGGCAGGGGGGTTGGAACTTGATGATCTTGAAGGTCCCTTCCAACTCTGACCATTCTATGATTCTATGTGCTAGTGTGGGAGAGTACAAAGACTCTAATTTCTCTCTTTTTTTCCAGTAACCATGGCTGCCTCCTGCTGCCCTCAGTCTGGGAAGTGTATCCACATGCTTTGGCATCAGAAGTCCAGGATTCAGCCCCTGCTGCTGGTACCTTCTGCAAAGCACGGTGCTACACAATCACATCTGCACCGATGGGACATCTAAGGAAGGTACTGAGTTTTAATTGGGATACTGAAAGGTGCCGTGGAGAACATGATGGAAAAATTTCAGTGTTGGGACAGGGAGGGGAATGTATGTATCTAGTTGTGGTAGAAGACCTTGAAGATGATGGGAAGGTCATGAAGGGGCTTGGAACTCAGTGATCCTTAAGGACCTTTCCAACCCAAACCATTTAATAAGAGGCTATGTCCAGGAAAAACAACCACAGGAGTACTTCAGTCACTGTTTATGAACATGCAGAATTACAAGAGCTTAGTATCAGTAAGCTGTTTTCTTCCTGGCAGTTACCTCTGCAGGAGAGACCAGTAACAGAAAAAGCTCAAATACCTTAATTTGATCAGTCTGATTTGGGAGGTTTGATGTGTTATAACAGCAGAAGAGTTAAGATAGTAACAAGAATCAGCTACTCCACTACAAGAAACTGGTTTTGACAGAGACAAAAAAGCACCACCTTTACGCTTTTTTCACCGTTTCATATTTTCAGTAGAACAAGTAATGATTTTATTAGCCAGAACAGGTCATCAGCTTCCGTTACATTGACACAGACTGGAGGTGCAGACATGCCAGCGACCTGCCAAGAGAAGAGAGATCAGACACAGCAAGTTTTACAGAGGGGTGCTAGTAATTGAGCATACCCCCTCCCAACTCCAAACTATTTTAGTTAGGAGCAGGCCAATTTCAGCATTCCTAGGAAAAAATGACTGATGGTTTGTTAAAACCTTCAACAATGCTCAAACTTGTTTGCTGCCCCTTTTTGCAGACTCTGAGGACAGCCCATAGTTATTTTTTAAGTGCCTTTTCAGTGGAAATTATATTGGATTATTAGAAACTTTTCTTTTGTCACTCTTTCTTCCTGAAGCACTTTGGTCCTGGAAGAACACCAACAACTTACCATTTACTTATCTGCCACAGCAGGAGTTTTCTTCTTAGGCCTAAGCTTGAAATACAAGACGAGCAGTGCAACACCTGTGTACGTTGCTATTACATACTGGAAAAGATAAAAGTTAAGTTTAGTTTCAGTGTAAAACTCAGAAAATACCACTATACCAGACTACAAAAGTTAAAATACATAATACATACATTCCTCCTGCCTGTGATGGTGTAGGAATTGAAGTACTTCTGGAATCCAGTGAACTGGTGTTGAGATCCCGAGTCATGGCCAGCCATGGCTGCTTGTCCTAACAAGCGATACAAATTTAAAATCAGTTGGACAGAATCAATAGGAAAATCAAACTAATTTCTGTGCTGAACTTAATACTTCCACTGTCAGTTGTTAAATCTGCTTTCAGGATGTTTCAACAGACAGTGGATACACAGGGAGCAGGCACATTCAGAGCCTGCTTAAGGTGAAAAACAGGTGACACGGGCAGGTAAGTAAACCAGCTTAGAATCATAGAATGATAGAATGGTCAGAGTTGGAAGGGACCTTCAAGATCATCAAGTTCCAACCCCCCTGCCATGGACAGGGACACCTCTCCCTAGAGCAGGTTGCTCCAGGCCCCATCCAGCCTGGCCTTAAACACTTCCAGGGATGGGGCATCCACAACTTCCCTGGGCAACCTGTTCCAGTGCCTCACCACCCTCACAGGAAAGAACTTCTTCCTAATGTCTCACCTAAATCTCCCCTTGTTTTGAGTCAGTGTAGCAAAAGCTGAAGAAAGCAAAAAAATGTTATAGTTTCATTATCCCTTTTCTCAGCCCCTCCAAAGCAGCCCCTCCTTCCTAAGCGTTGCTATAAATCTGCCAGGGGAGCTGTTAGCAACTGCCCATGCTTATTTTCAAGCCCTGCTTAAATACTTGGTTGACACAAGCTCTAAAAAGAGCACGGACAACAATAAATTTGAAATACAAGTGTGCATACTACTGCTGCTAAAGGAAAAAAGCATTTATAAGAACTGCAGAAACTCACTTCTGATTTATGATTTTCAGAGTTCATTCAACCAAGTTTAAACAGAAAAAAAATAATAATAAATCAATATGACGAAAAGGGAAGATTCCTCAAAGCACTGATGAAGACACCTGCCAGTCCTGTCCATACAAACATGCAACTCGTGCACCTTTCTAACAATTGTTCAGGAATCTGCAATACCTAATTAAGATAAATCTTCACTAGATCAGCTAAGAAACAGCTTCAATTAACGGCAGAGGGCTACAAAGATGCTGAGGGGCCTGGAGCATCTCTCTCATGAGGAAAGGCTGAGGGACTTGGGTCTTTCTAATCTGGAGAAGGCCGAGGGGGGATGGAGCCAGTGCTGCCCAGTGACAGGACAAGAGGGAACGGGCACAGACTTGAACATCAGAAGTTCCATCTCAACATGAGGAGGAACTTCTTCCCTGTGAGGGTGGCAGAGCCCTGGCAGAGGCTGCCCAGAGAGGTGGTGGGGTCTCCGTCTCTGGAGACATTCAAACCCCACCTGGACACGTTCCTGTGGGACCTGCTGTGGGTGGCCCTGCTTTGGCAGGGGGGTGGACTAGATGATCTCCAGAGATCCCTTCCAACCCTTTATCATTCTGTGATTAGAGTGTAAGTGTTGTTAATAAGAACTTTCCTGCTTTCAGGTGCACATTTCTATTGCATCTTACTTGCCTGCTCCAGGATTCATAGATCTGGGTGATTTTTTAATTATTTTTTTTTCTAGTTAGTTTTCAGCTAGATCAGCAGATGACTTGAGCCAGCTACAAAGCCTCAGGGGTGCTTTCACAGAAGCAAAACCGCTAAGTACACAAGGGCATACTTCTGTATTTTGCCTGTGTCTGCCCCAAAGTTTCAGGTCTACTGTAACAAGTTCATTTGCCACTGTAGCCATTGGTTTTTTGTGCTAACTTGCAGGTTCAGTGTATGGTTGAGGTTGGCACCTCTAGAGATCCATAGTCCAGCCCCAACCTGCTCAAAGCAGAGGTGGCTTCAGCAGCTCCCTCACAAACATGACCATTTGTGGTTTTAATCTCTTCAGAGACGGAGACTCCGTAGTTGCTCTGGGGAACCTGTTCCAGTGTTTGATCATCCTTACAATAAAGGGGGTTTCATTTTAATTTTTAGAAATGTATTTTTCTAATGTCTGAAGAAGGTTTTATGTTTAAGACAAACAGTTGTTGTTTATATTGTAACTCACCTCAGAAAAAGTTTCTCTGCCATACAGTTACCTGCCAAACCACGCTCATGCTGTAGCCACCAGTACCCCAGGGGAGACACAAGAAGCTGCTACAGCAAGTGCTATGTTCATTGCTCTTACATTACTGGTTTGGGTGGCATATCTCTGGCATATAATCATGTAAGCATCCCTGTAACTGGTCTCACTATGCAATAGCTACAAATCTTAATGAAATAACCCCCTAAGCACCTGCTGTACGTGAGCTGGAAAGCCAAGGTCATCATTTCTTACACTCGACCGATAAAAAAAGCCTGGAGAAGAGTCCCTGCGTCCTTCTGAGGAGGGCTCGGAGCCGGGACACCACAACGCAGCTTTTCCTTTCCGAAAGGGCCTGGTGCCCTTGCCAGGCCCAGCCCGGCCTAGCACCTGCCCTGACACCGGGCTCCACCGGCTGCTGCGGTCGCCCCAGCCCCACACAGAAGCGGGGCCCACCCCGCCACCCCCCCATCGCCTCAGCTCATGTCGGCCCGGGGGACGGAACACAGCGGCACCTCCCTCAGAGGGCTGAAGGTCGCGGTCGCCCCGGGGGACAGCCAGGACCCGTCAGCACCGAGATCCGTGCTGCCGCTCGGCGGGGCAGCCCCGCTGAGGGAGACGCCAGCAGGGTCCCGGGGCCGGGCCGGGCCGAGCCCCCACCCCCGCGGCGCCCCAGTTACCTCAGCCGCCGCCGCCGCCGCGCTCTGCCCTTCCGCAGCGCCCTCCCACAAAATGGCGGCCGGAGCCTGCGCCCCGCAGCCAGCGCCGATTGGCTGCGGGCTGCGCTTTCTCCCCGCCCCTCTCCTTGTGGTTGGCTGAGGGGCCACTCCGTCATCTCCGCTCTCCCTTTCCCCTCTGCACTCTGTACTGCTTCCGGGGATCGCCGTGCTCCCCGCGTGTGGCTCGCGCTCTCGGTACCGGCCTCTTACGGGTTCCCCTGAGGTGAGGCCGCCCATGAAGTGAAGCCGCCTCGGCCCTGAGGTAAGACCGCCCCGGGCAGGGCTCCGGCCCCGGTCCTGGCATCATCTGGTCCACCTGCGTGGCGTGGCCGGCCGTGGGAGGTGGGAACCGGCCCCGTTCTCGGCCGTGGACCGTGTCTCCTGCCGTAGCCAGCTCTCTGGCCTCGATGGGCATTACTTCCATTATCTGCTTTGAGGGTTAAAGCGGTTTTATGTGTCTAACAGGCTATTTTTATAAAGTTTGGCAAAATGTTGTTCTCACGTTAATTTCTTGGCCTAAGTAATAAATAAGAGTGTGAACCATCACTGAATAAATAAGGTGGTGTTCGCTGATTGAAGGGCAGTGAGGTTAAACGCGTCTGGTTTATAAATATAAGCATAGATATAGCTTGCAAGAAGTGCAATCTGTTTGGAAGTGTTCAAGGCCAGGCTGGATGGGGCTTGGAGCAGCCTGGTCTGGTGGGAGGTGTCCCTGCCCATGGCAGGGGGGTTGGAACTGGATGGTCTTTAAGGTCCCTTCCAACTCTAACCATGTGTGTGTTTAGCTGGACCATTGCAACACTCCAGTTTTGTCACAGTCTTAACCATAAGGTGGCCACCTGAATTCTTTCTGAGCTTGGGTGTAGTTCTGTCTTAAGTCTTTTTCGTGTTTTTGAGGAACAAGTGTAACAGCTGCACGTTTAATCTCCAGTTTTGTCATTTGTCCTGTAGGAGTGCAAGCATGGCAGCCATGGAAGAAAACTTTCCTCGTGGGGGCATCCAGAAAAAACCCACAGGGGGAAAAACACCCAACCCAAAAGTAGAGCGGGACAATTTGTTTGATGTATGTTGTTTACGTGTTCTTGGGTAACTCCTCTCAGAGCTTTTGCACTGTCAGTGTATGACCTGCCATCCTTCTGATCTCTTACTTCTGCTGCAGGGACTTCCAGAAAGAGAAAACTGCTGCTATCCATCCTTCTCTTGATCTCTTAAAGATCCCTGGTGCATGTCAAACACGATGATAAAGTTCTATCAAAATTATCGGTCAGGCTTTAGTTTTTAAATTTTCCACAAGCATCTTGTCCTGAGGTGCTGATGTTAGTGCATGGGAAATAAGACTGGCCTGCCTTTCCTGCTGGTAGAGCAAAGTGCAGATCACTTCCACCACTCTTGGGAGGGAGTTGGACTAGATGATCTCCAGAGGTCCCTTCCAACTCCATAGCATTCTGTGACTTCTATTCCTGTCGGCAAAGTTCTACCTTAGTGCGAAGTTTGTCTCTTTATCCACTTTTGTTTTCTTTTTTTTTCTTTCTCTGCTTGGAATTTATTTTAGGTTCACCATGAAGAAAAATCCCAGAAGAGAAAACGGAGCCAAAGTGTTCAAGGAAAGCAGAAAAAGTTCAAGGCAGACAGAACAGCCGCTGCTAAAGACAGTGTTATGAGTATTGAACCACTCTCAATTGAGGTTTGTAAATGTTGGATTTTGTGTACATTTCTCTTCTGGGCTGTGTAAAATTGGCATATTCTTCACTAAACCTGTAAAATATAGCAGTGATTTGGGACAAATGTGTGTTTACCCCCTTGTTATTGCTGACTCTCCAAGATATCTACTGTATGCTGTTCTTTCCCAGGCAATCTGTGAGGGGATGCTGTTCCTTGGTTGTATAAAAGAGGTCAGTGACTACGAGCTTGTTGTCAGCTTGCCCAACGGACTGTCAGGATTTGTGCCAGTCACGCAGATCAGTGATGCCTACAGCAAGTTGCTGAACGAGCAGGTGGCCCAAGGAGAACTGCTGGAGGTAGGACCTTGGACTGGGGCTATGATTTGTGCCTGGGAGCTGAAGAGTGTTCATAATACCTCAGAACCAACCCTGAGGTCTTGTGTAGGAGCCTGGTTTCTGGTATCTCACAGCTGACTTGGATTTGATCACCTGGAGTGCCTTAACCTTGGCTACAGAATCCTTGAACTTCCTAGACAGCCTGTTGAGCATGAAGAGATTTGTGTTGCCTGTCTGCTGCTGAAGCTAAATACTGATCCCTGGCTGTAGACAATGGTGGGAAGAAATTACGAAAGTGGTTGGAAGATGATATAAGGGCACATTTTATTGTGTGTTGCCTCACACAGTGTTCTGCTGTGTAGTGCTAGCATAGACTGAGCTTGGTTTGGAGCTGTCTTTTCTAAGCAAGCTGCAATTTCCTTTTAATGATGATTGCTAGAAAGAGCAAGGGTGGAATAATCTGTTATCCTGTCACTCTGGTGTCAGTGCTTCATAAGTTTTTCCAGGGTGGTGTGGAATGTGGTACCTGCTGGATGTACTAACCCCTATGCAGTGGTTTTCCCTGCTAAAGACAAAGGCGAGGTTAGGGTCATTGCTGATTCTGTAGACCCATTTTCTCAGCTGCAACCTCCTGACTCTGTCCCAATATTCCTTTTTAAGCAAAAACTGCTGGACTTGCTAACCTTGTGTAATGTCATCCCTGCCTCTCCGTTGAGATCCTGGTGTTTGTGGAGTTTCCTGTCTTTTATTGTAGCGTTGACATAGAAACAGGACTTTGCTGTGGGATTTTGATTTCAAAAGCTACTTCAGTAACAAACTCTGGCTTTCTTATTTATTATTGTAAAATTTGTATGTTTCTTTCTTGATCCCCTTGCTGGGCAGGACTTGAATTCGCTCCCGGACATGTATTCCCCAGGGACATTGGTCAGGTGCATTGTGACCACTGTTGAGAAAAGTGCTGATGGACGTCGGAGTATCAAATTATCCATCGACCCCAAGAAGGTCAATAAGGGTCTGAATGCTTCAGCACTGGCATCAGGCATGGTATGTGTCCTGGGTCTGTCACAGCCTCTCTTGGCTTTGGAGGTGCCTCTTGCACAGTTTATGGGGAAACATTTCACTTTGTCCTTGCGTGGGATCAGACTGGAGCTCCCACCGTGGACAAGACCTGGGAGGAGAGGGCAGTGTTGAGTCTTGGTTCCAGGTTGACACTTGTGAATCCATTTATCTGATTCTGTTTTGATATGGGCATGTTATTTAATGACTTATTTCTGAGTAAATTTATTTACTATTTATGCAGTGAATAATATTTAACCTGCTTTGCAGAAGTGTTTAGTTGTTTAGGTTTTGTCTTTCCAGCTGTATGGTTGCAGGCAGGTGCCTGCAATTAGAGCACTTGCTACTTTTGAGCGTCCAGTTTTTTTCCCTACTGGTTTGTGAACTCTATACGTGCAGAGTCACATAAGAGTAGAGTTGAGAGCCCACTGNATATTTCACCTGCTTTAGAGGTGCTTAGTTGTTCAGGTTTTGTCCTTCCAGCTGTATGGTTGCAGGCAGGTGCCTGCAATTAGAGCACTTGCTACTTTTGAGCGTCCAGTTTTTTTCCCTACTGGTTTGTGAACTCTATACGTGCAGAGTCACATAAGAGTAGAGTTGAGAGCCCACTGCCAGATAAACTCTGATGAAAAAGAATGTACTGTTCTTTCTGTTGCTCTAGAAAACTCAGCTCTCTGTTCTTGTGAAACAATTGACTATTTGGGTGGGGAATCTCTTACCAGATGTGCATTCTTTGAAAACCCAGCTGTTTCATCACTTTACTGAATTGCGGTGCTTCCCTCCCAACAGCTGCTCTCTGGCTTTGTGTCTAGTGTGGAAGACCATGGCTACCTCATTGATATTGGAGTAAAGGGGTCTCATGCTTTCCTGCCTCGTCAGAAAGCCCAAAATTACATCAAAGCAGTCAAGAGAGGTAAGGAGTTAAAAATGGGGGTTAAAATGAAGGTGGAGAATGACAGGAATTAAAACTTGTTATGTATCTGTGGTGTTAGTGAATCTCAGTGAGATTGGGTCAAGGTGAAGTCTTTGCAAGTTGCTGAAAACAGCAGGTTTGTGGCTGATCTGCAGCAAGATTTTGGTTTCTGCAGGCTGTGTTACTGTTCCAAAGCCCATCTACCCCTTCTGGCAGTAGACTTCACTTAGACTGAGAGGAGTTCTAACTTCTTAAAATGGAGTGAACTCGGAAAGAGCAGAAGAGAATCCCTGAGTGTTCCTGATGGAGGTTTTATGCTGTGACTTATCTCTGTAGGGCCTGACTTGAAAATAGGCCAGAACCTGAACTGTGTCATTGTTGAAGTAAAGAATGAGGGAAGAGTGGTGCGTTTGTCCATTGATCGATCCGAGGTTGCTGCATCCCTTGCAACACAGCAACAGAACTGGAGCCTCTCTAATTTATTACCAGGGCTGGTGGTGAAAGCTCGAGTGCAGAAGGTAAGATCTGCTAAGCTTTGGGGGTTTGTTTGGGTGGTTTTTTTTCACCTTGCTGGAGGTCAGGAGACAGGTGAAGTAGAGAGAGAAGTTTATGCCCTGGAAAGTTTTGTGCTTGAGCTCAATTATTTTACAACAGCAGATACTGTTATTTGCTAGACACTTCCTCCACTTTGTTCACCTGAGGTCTGATCTCTGTCCTGGTTGTGATGCCTGTCACTGAATATAAAGGCTTCAGCTTGGAGTTGGTGATGAAGCTTGAAGCAGAACAAGATCCATTTTGTGTTTCTCTGGCCTTTGCCTAGGAAAAGTATTCCACAGGTTGGCAGTAGTCTTCAGAGTAAACACAGCATCATCGAAAAGCTAAAGGAAAGCAGAATTATTAGGAGTTTTCCTGCTTCTTATGATGTGCTTGTTGATTAGCACTGACAGTGCCTTTTTGTGAAATGTTTGAAAAATGGGCAACATAGAGCAATGAAGCTGGTGAGGGGTCTGGAGAAGAAGTCCTTTGAGGAGAAGTTGAGGGAGCTGGGGGGATTCAACCTGAAGGAAAGGAGGCTGAGGGGAGACCTCGCTCTCTCCAATTCCCTGAAAGGAGCGGGTACCCAAGGGGGGTCGGTCTCTTCTCCCAAGTCACAGGCCATGGGACAAGAGGAAATGGCCTTAAGTTGCACCAGGGGAGGTTCAGATTGGAGATGAGGAACAATTTTGACAGGGAAATGATTCTGAAGCCTTGGACTGGGCTGCCCAGGGCAGGAGTTGAGGCACCATCCCTGGAGGGATTTAAAAGCCGGGTTGACCTAGTGCTGAGAGACATGGTTTAGTGAGGGTTTTTATCAGAGTTGGGTTGATGGTTGGACTCCATGATCTGAAAGGTCCCTTCCAACCTAGATAATTCTATGGTTCTATGAACTGCTCTTGCTTTCTGAGCTGCATGAAAACTGTGTGCAAGTTATTTTTCTGGCATTTTTTCCCTTCCCTGTTCTAGGTGGCCCCATTCGGGCTCAAAGTGAGCTTTCTGTCTTCCTTCACTGGCATCGTGGATTTCATGCACATGGATCCAGAGAAATCCATGAACTATTCTGCAGATCAAGTGGTAAGGAGGATGAAGGATGTGTTGATGCATTGCTTACAGCATCTTTTATCTTCTCCACCATTTTAGTGGAATAATGGAATAATCTCTGAACTAGTGGAATAATCTCTGAAATCTTACTGTTGATAGCTGTCCTTATATTTTGTTTGAATTACTGCTTTAGAGCTGTAAAGAGTAAAGCCATTCCCAGGGTGGTGGAAGACATATTTGGGAAGCACAAGGGACTTGCAAGTGATAGAAAATTTCTTGTGTGCTCATGTACCAGAGTAGCCCATAAACTACACACAAAAGCAAAAATCCCTCTTCTGTGAAGCTGTTAAAACTCAAGGGATGTCTTGGTAGCAATATGGGGAAGTGCTTGTACATGGATGAAGAGTTCAGGTACCAAGCAGAACGTCTGAAAATGTGAGGTTGGTGCATTTCTCCTCTTTTGTTTACAAACTCCTGTTTTAACAAGGGTATTATCTTCTCCTAGATGAAAGCTTGCATCCTCTCTGTCCACCCCACCTCAAAGGTGGTGCGACTCACTCTGCGACCGGCCTTCCTCCACCCTGGGGGATCCCCAAACCAGCTCTCCGATGATCGCATAGGGGCAGTGGTGGAAGAGTCGACAGTGAAAGCTTTCTACAAGCAGTTTGGTGCTGTCTTTGAGCTTGATGATGGCACTCTTGCATTTGCACGGGTAAGTATGGGTAGTCCTCCAGAGCTGTCTTTGCCTCCTGGGGGAGGAGGTTTTATTTATTTTATTTTATTTATTGAAGGGAGCCTCCAGGAGAGCTGGGGAGGGACTCTTGGTCAGGAAGTCTAGTGACAGGATGAGGGGTAATGGTTTTAAATTGGAAGAGGGGACATTTAGATGAGATATTAGGAAGAAGTTCTTTGGTGTGAGGGTGGTGAGGCACTGGAACAGGTTGCCCAGGGAAGCTGTTGATGCCCCATTCCTGGAAGTGTTTAAGGCCAGGCTGGATGGGGCTTGGAGCAACCTGCTCTAGGGAGAGGTGTCCCTGCCCATGGCAGGGGGGTTGGAACTTGATGATCTTTAAGGTCCCTTCCAACTCTGATCATTCTGTGATTCTATTTTCTGCATTTATGTTCTTTGTGAGACAAATACAAGAAAATTAGGACAACGTGGAAGGTGTTTGCCAAATCATTCTTCCCCTTGTTTGGGTTGAAATGTAGGAGGGTTGTTGGGAAAGAAGCGGTGAAACCTGCTCCGTAGAGTATGTTACAGGAACAATTTGGTCAGATGCTGCCACTTCAACTGAAAGTCTATATCAAACTAAATTGTAATTTGTTTTTTTTTCCCAGTTGAAACATCTTTCTAAAACCAAAAAATCTTTTAAACCTGCGGCGTTTAAGGCAGGATGCAAACATAAATGTCGGATCATTGACTACAGCCTGATGGATGAGATGTGTATTGTGTCTCTGAAGTAGTAAGTTTCATAGGCTCATCCAGAAAATTGGTTGAAGGATTAGAAGGGTTTGGTTGAGGGTGGAAAATACCACATTGTATTGGATTGGAACTTGCTATTTGGGCTTTTTGGCTTATATCTCTTGTGTTATGTCAGGTTGTGTGGGCATCTCATGTATCCTCCCCATACTACAGGGAGTTGGGACACCATCTGTATAGCTGGTGGGCTGGGGCTCAAGGAGACCTAATGAATTCTGCTGAGAATATGTCAGGGGGCTGTGGCTGAAAAGGAAATTGAACCTTGATCTTCCAAGTTCCAGCCCGTTTTGCTTCTTCTTCTTAGTATTCCCACCTGTGGGGCTTTAAGCACAGTGATGGGCTCCACTTTCATGGAGCCATATGGTGGCCACAACTGTGTGGTTGTCACCTGAAATGGAGCATGGTGAGAGCTATTTTGGGAGGTGGGTCAGTTGGAGTAAAACACAAGACTCTGGAGTTGTAGAACACTGGGTGTAGGAGGTAAATAATGGTTATTTGGGAAAATGCAAAGATCTTGGATTTCCTTCGTGTTGACTGATTGGTCCTCTCTTGCTGTCTCTCTTTCCTAGTCAGGTTATTGAAGCGCGGTTTCTGCGCCATCAAGACATCCACACGGGGGATGTGGTGCAGGTGAGCTTCTGAAAGATGATGCAGTACTGTGTGCCCATTATACTTAGAATAATGATGTAGCTAATAGGCATTTCTTGCACCTGGTATGTATATTCAACTTCTGATCCAACCTAGTGAGATGAAAGTGAGGGGGGAAAAAACCTTCTTGAAGGACTTGATTAGTGGAAAGTGATACTTTTCCCATATTGTTTATGTTTTCTTTCATGATGCTGCCAAAGCAATAACATTTTAACCACAGTTAGTGGTTAAAATTTGTGCCCATCAATGCATTTTTAGAAAGACTTGAGTAAAAGAAATTAAAACTTTATTTGCACTCAAAGTAAAAGTTCATGTGGTAGGTAGAAAGCTACTCAGTTATAACTGTTCTTACATTGGACCTATGACTGTATTGGATGTGTCCCTGGAAACAATTCTAGTTTGCTAGAATCAATTGGGGTTTTCCAGAAGTAGCCTGTGCTTAAGGAAATGAGGCTGTAAAACAGCTGTATGTAATATAGAAAAGCTAATGGGTCAGATTGGTTTGCTGGAGTTATGGGTTGGATTAAGATTTAATTTTTTGAAGGGTGATTAGATCTGGTGATTATAGGTGGTTTTGTCTGTTTCCTGCCTGCACATGATCTGTCCTTCATGCTGAATTTACTGATCTATGTCCATGTTTTGGGTTCTAGGGCAAAGTGTTTGCGTTGAAACCCATTGGGATGCAGGTGAAAGTGACTGATGGAATTAAAGGGCTTGTACCATCCCTGCATCTCTCTGATGTGATCCTGAAGCAGCCTGAGAAGAAGTACAGCGTAGGAGATCAAGTCAAGTGTCGGGTGAGAGCTGCCAGGCAGGGTCCACAGCTGCTTTGCACTCCGAGGATTTTGCAGCTGGATTGATCAGACAATGGCAGATGTGCTTTTTGAACCTTCTTTGTACTCCGTTCTTGTAGGTACTAGAGTGCAATCCTGAAGGAAAGAAGCTGATCCTTACTCTAAAGAAAAGTCTCATCCAATCAAAGCTTCCAATCCTCTCCAATTACGAAGATGCAAAACCAGGTGTGATCACACATGGCTTTGTGGTGTGTGCGAGGGAGTTTGGCTGCATTGTGAAGTTCTACAACGATGTCAAAGGTCTGGTACCCAAGAATGAGCTGAGTTCAGAACCCATATCTTGTCCAGATAAAGTCTTCCATGAAGGCCAGGTAATTAATGTGCCTACGCTCTGCCTTGTGTTTGAATGCAGAGGAGAAATCTGCTCTTGAGTTGGCTCCATTGTGGGTTTTCCTCTGGAGGAATCAGTGGCACCAGGAGATGTTTGTGTCCTTTTACATTCAGTAGTCATGCTCCATTTAAACAGATTAGGCAGTGAAAGGGGCAGCTCTTCTTTGAGTGTTTCACAGAGCTGTCTTTGTTTCTAGGCAGCAGACACCATGACATGTGATACAGGGACTATACTTGGTTTAGTTACTGAGTTTGTAGAAGTTTAGGGTTCTAGGCTGCAGTTTCTTAAAGGAAGTTGAAACTCTTACCTACAGAATCAGAAAGATGAGGTTTCCTGCCTCTGCATTTTTCCTGTTAGTTTCAAATCCTGCTCGTCTTAAAGCAGGCACTCTGGGAATTGTGCTGTTCACTAAGTTCTGGTCTTTGTGGGTAAGCTTATAGTGATTTCAGCCACCTTTGTTATTTTTTCTGATGCTTTTTGTCTTTAATCTTGCTGTTTGTTGGCTGAATAGGGAGAAGGGTAATTTTCTAGTCGAAATTTCTGACTGCAAATCGTTAGGTCTGAATTTTATTCTCAATTCTGCTGCAGACCTGCCTCACACAGGGCAATTAATGATATGTACTTTAATTTTCTGTATGTATTTGTCCCTGATTGAACCTGTTAAGTTGTAGTCCCTGACCTGCTATCCTTAAGTGTGGGAGAAAAGTGTGTGGTGTATGCATTTCCCTGTCTTGTTTTGTAGGTGGTAGCACACCGAGGAGTAGGGTCAACTGAATTAAACTTTTCTTTTCTCTTTTTTTGCTGCAGGTGGTTAAAGTCCTGGTCTTAAAATGTGAGCCCCAGCAGGAAAGACTCTTGTTGTCCTTCAGGTTATCAAGCAAGCCTGCCCAGGAGGATAAAAAGGAACATATTCCAAAGAAGAAAAAGGAAGTGAAATATCAAATAGGAGAGGTATTGAATTAAATAACTACTCCCTTTTTTGTCATTTCCTACTTACTTTCCAAAGAATTCAGTATCTTTTTTAACAAGGTTGCTTCAAGAAAAGCTGCTGGTGATCAGGGACTAGCATTAAATGTGCATTTCTTATTCTGTGGTTGGCCTCCTGGATCAAAACCGGGATCTCAGGATAAAGGAGTCCCGGGACAGTCCTTCTGGAGGTACCAATTAGTGCTCCTCCTCCTAGGTGGAGTCCTCTTTCTTTTGGATGCTGCTGGTGTTCCCACTCCAAAAAGTAGATGCTTTTGCGCCCTGGAAAATGACAACTTAAGAGAAATGTTTTGGAATGTTTCCCTGTTGTATTTGGAGTGAACACAGTTTTTAACACCCTGCAAATGTAGGAGCAGGGTGGTTCTAATCTTGTTTAAATTATTCCCTTCACCCTTCCAACAGAAAGCCACAATTAAGAGAATGCTCTTGATTTTTCTGGGAGCTGAGTTACTGTTATTTTACTACTGATGTTGGCGTGGGTTTTGGCTCAGCCCTGTAGGTGTGAGATTCTCTCATACAGAGCTGGGAGGCCGTGTCAGAATCCCTGCAGCACAGCATCTGCTACCCTGTGCCTCAAAAAGGATGGCTTCAAAGACACTTGGAATTTTGTGTCACTGTGTTTCTTCTCTGTTCAGGTGGTTGATGTGAAAGTCTTGAAGAAGAAAGATAACGGGCTAGAGGTTTCTATCTTAGAAGATGAAGGCAAGGTGATAGCCTGGATTCCCACAGCACACCTCTCTGACTTTGCTGTGAACTGCAAGCTTCTGTGGCACTGTCTTCAAGAGGGAGATGTCCTGCCCAGAGTTATGTGCCTGAGTAACAAGGGAGAGCGTATCGTATCCTTTGCCACCTTAACAAGTCAAACAAAGTGGGGGGAAGAAGGCATCTGTCAGGATTCCAACAAAAAGAAGGCACACTAGTTGCTGTGTTGAAATGGAAGTGCCTGTCAAGCTTGTGGTGCTTCAGAGAGTCATTATAAACTTGCTTGTGTTAAAAGTGAGGCTCAGCTGCCTCTAGAATCCCATCAGAACCAGGACTTGGTTGGGAATTGACTCATCTTCCCAACCAGCTTCTGGGCTGTTAATCTTATCACGACCTCAGGAAAAATATTGCTGGTTTTATAGTAAAAATCAGAAGTTAAATATTTGGAAATTGACATTTGTGCTGGGGTGAAGCATCTCTCTTTAATGTTGAGGAGCTTTAAGAGACATTGGTTGCTAAATTGTAATGTAGAGTGATCAAGACAGAAATTGGGATTGCAGGGTTTTGAGCTCCTGTGTTGTCTAACCTGCAGAAGGTGCTCCAGCCCAACGGTTAGCAGCACTGAGAGATTTGCTTGGCATCAGGCTCCTTTCATTCATTTTTCCTAACTGATACTGTTCAGACCTTGAGCAGAAAGTCTGCAGTGATTACTGCTGTACAGGAGGAACAAGTTGTGCGAAGTTTCTCTGAAATCCAGCCTGGGATGCTGCTGACTGGTTACGTGAGGAATGTGATGCCCTTTGGAGTGTTTGTGGAGTTCCCTTTTGGTGTGACAGGACTGGCTCCCAAAGTGGTAAGCAATGTGCTCGCTTCATGAAACAGCATATGTGGAATCAGGCGTGCTTGAAACATGGCTTTTAGCAAAAAAGCATGACTTTTAGCTTTGGAGTCCTCAGCACAGGAAGGACATGTAGATGTGGCACTTCAGGGCATGCTCTAGTGGTTGAGATGTTAGGGGTTTGGTGTGTGTGTGTGTGGTTGGAACCATACAGTACAGCGCCCATTGCTGCCTCATTGTCATCCTGTTGCCCACCAGGACTCCCAAGGTCTCTTTTTCCTCAGATCTGCTGTCCAGCAGGTCAGCCACCAACCTTTTCTGGTGCAGGGGGTTATTCCTCCCCAGGTGCAGCACCCCACCTTGGTCTTGTTGAATTTCATTGGGTTCCTCTCTGCCAAACTCTCCAGTAACCCTTGTCTCTTTGTTTCCTTTGCACAGAGCATGTGTGACAAGTTTGTTACGGACACCAAGGACCACTTTGTGGTGGGACAGACCGTGATTGCAAAGGTGATGAGCATTGATGAGGAGAAGCAGCGTGTGCTCCTCAATCTGAAGGTCTCAGAGTGCAGCTCAGGTGATTCTGCTGCAGAGAGCTTTGCCCTGCTGAATCAATATTTCAAGGAGATGAAAGAAATCAGGAACTTGCTGAGAAGAAGAGGTAAAAGATTGCACGTGTTCTGCTAAAGGGTATCACACCACAAAAAAAAAAAGGCCTCCAGAGGCCCAGGGGAAAACAATTTTAAAAAGTGAATAATGTTTTCTTTTATGTCAA